>JAGPOY010001911.1:7830-22707 GCA_018983105.1 Silene uniflora
CGTTATACCGTTTTCAAAAATTTTTGGTGGTTTCCCAAATAATAGATGGAGCAATTTTACACTAGAAAGCGAAAAAAGGGAGGCATTTCCTAAGAACTAGAAGGGGAGTATTAATTTTTTTTTATTTTATTTTGCATTTTTATTTCAACTTTTATTCATGTATTTACGTTCTACAAATAAAATATTAAATGAGTAAACCCGTGCAATATTTTGCACGAGTATAAAACTAGTTGTATATGTATATATACCTCTCATAACGGAATAAAAATACAGTTCTGTCTCTCCCTACCTTCTCTCTACTTCTCTCTACACTATATTTCACAATAATAACAAAATAATTAGACGTACACACTATCAAAAATTTCAAAAAAAAAAACAAAATACGGAGTAGTTATGTTTAGTGAATAATCCAAAAAGATTATGCGTTGTGTATACTTTGGACCATACAAAGTGGTTAGTGATTACTAACCGTGATATTTTTTCGTGTATTTTTTCCAAAAACGTGCCGTTAATTGTTTTGAATTTTTTCCAAAAACGTGATTGTTTGGAATAAAATCTTTTTAGGTTAACAATTATTTTTTTAAGTTAATAGTTTTGTTTAGGTTAATAATTATTTTAGTTTTATTAATATTTTAATCGTGGGTCAATAGAATTGTATGAAAAAAGCCTCTTTTATATACAGGGAAGTGGCAAATAAACTCCATACGTTTGCCACTACGTGCAAATTAGCCTCATAACTTTACTAGTGCAAATTAGCCCCATTAGTTATACCCAATGTGCAATTAAGCCCAAATGAAGATATTCGGGTAAATTCATTGCCGGAAAAATTGACGTGACACCGGAAAGTTGACTAGGATGGATTAGAGTTTAGGGCTTGGTGGTTGTTGTTTCTTGAAGTTCTTCATGAGGTGAAGTGTGGAGTGTTCACTTTGACAATCTTTTAACGTGTTGCAGCTTTAATCGTTTTGGGTTATAATTATTTTGAACTTGCAGATTGTATGGAATAGGGATATTGATGATGAACTGCTGGACGAGGGTTTTGTTCTGGAGGAAGTGGACCTTTCTAGAGACAATGTTGAGGTAGCGAATATGTATGGTTGACAGTACTTTGAAAGAAAGGAGCAATCAGTATTAAAGCGAACACAACTTCCAAATCTTGAAGAACTCCAAGTAGTTGGATTCAGTGGGTACGATGCAGACGTTGATTTAATACTTTTTGTTGTGCTCTTGGCCTCTAATCTGAAGACCATTATATGTGATCCTAGCCGGTTTATTGCTCTTACATCTGAAGAAGTCGCTGAAACAAGAACTCGTGCTGCTAAACTTATGAAACTTATTCGTCCTAAGATAAGCCTAGTACATTTATAAATTCAGTTATCTACTTTCTTCCCAGATATTGTTTGTTCACGAGCAATTGAGCAGAGATTGTTTATTTGGACATACGATTGCATGTTGACAACTTCAATACCTATGTTTTTTCATGGATTAATTAAGGTATTGGATTTGAGAATCGAGTTTTGTTCTAAAACCAATCGGCAATAGGGGGAATTGAGAAAGTAGTAACTACTCGTCGACCCTTCTAATTTTGTATCAGTATTGGAAACTCTTCAGCAATACTTTTGAGTTTTGATGTAGTGGGATTTGAAATTTTATTGTACAACAATCCTTTTATATGCAGCATACATTCTTATGCATTCTTATTTCCTTATATAAGAGCTTAGTCAAAGTTGTTGAGGGGAGATATGAAATTCCCGACAGCTAAAGGCCATATCTATTAAAGAAAACCCTTGTCTTGAAAACTTTTAATACAGTCGTCGAACATTTGAGAAATCGGCTTAAAACCAGGATGTCCGAGTTGAAGAATCTTGCTTGAATCCATGCTATGAGGCTTGTTATCCCCTTTCTGCCTTCCGCACCTAGAATGACAGTAGGGTAACTCGAGTCATGTACTACAATAGTTTGAATGGAAGTCAATAGTTGTATTTCGATTACTCACTTGGTTTCATACGGGTAAGAAGGATAGTTAGCTTTCAGCATCAGGATGATGTCTGACCAATGAGCCACTGAGGCCGAGCATATAAGTCTCCCTGTCGCTTTGCGTTCTTCCATTGCTAGAATATGTGCTGATATTGCATCTTCTATGTGAACAAATCCTAGTGCTTGGTTCGGGTATTCTCCTATTGCGCCTAAAAAACAACATATACGGTATTATTAATTAATACCCTTGCTGTTTTCGCAGTTTGTTACATTTCCTGTAACCCTGTTAAAGGCCATTCCATTAGATTTTCCTAAGTCCGTTTTGAAAGTAAATGTATACAACTTCTGATTTTGAGAATTCTCCTGGTTTCTGAGGATCAGTTGATGACAGGTTTTACCTTTGATGATTACAAGCACTAATAGCAGTGTGATAGTTGGCTGAGGTGCAAGCAGCGGATCTACGATATACGATGGGTTGACGACTACCAAGTCAAGGCCACTTTCCCTGGCCATCTCCCACGTTGTCTGCTTAGTTAATGTCTTCGCGTATGGATACTATAGCTTCAGAAAACAGTTTGTTCAGTTAATTTGATGCAGTTGGCAGAGTATAATAATCTGGTTTTCAGGCATGAAATTTAATAACCATTCATTTCTTACATTGTTTTTCTTGCAGTACTCAGGATCGCTCCAGTGGGATTCATTAACTGTATCTTATTGCGGAACAGGAAGAGGTAAGCACAACCCTTTTAACGCTTTTTGCCTTTACGCAGGATTTCAGAACATTCAGCGTCCCATTTATACTTGGTTCCACTAGATTCGCCTGCGCAATTCACGAATGCATTTTGAGACTGTATGAGCCAGAATGCCAGATACTCAGATGTATGACGACACAGTGACCGAGATTAGATTAAGCTGCAACGGGTCGATTTCAAAATTAAGACTGAAACTTAGATTTAACACCATATTTATTCAGGATAATGAGAAGTGGGGAATGATACAGTACATAAACATTGTCATCATATGGCACAGGCGCAGGAGCAGCTGTATGAAAAACACCATCAACCCCTCGTATGGCCTCATCAAAGCTTCCTTCCGCCATTACGTCTGCTTTCATGATTTTGAGTCGCTCCCGAGCTCCGTCCAATTCCCATAGATACCCTACTTTCTCCACATTTCCTGCATAAATCACGAAAAAGTTATTCCAACCCAAACTTAATTTTGCATCAAAATATTCTCGAAAAGAGAGTTGTTTCTGGCTATGCTACCCATGCTCGGTTAGAAGTGTCTCAGACAGCAGCAATTTTAAGATGTAGTGTTCAACTGTCCACCACCAACAGTGTAATATACAGAAACTAAGATGAAGAGTCGGAGTAACATAGGTAGCTCTTACATCCGTAGAACTTGCTGAAACAAGAAGTCGTGCTGCTAAACTTGTAAAACTTATTCCGCCTAAGATAAGCCTTGTAATTTTATAATTGCAGTCATCTACTTTCTTTCCAGTTATCAACATATGTAACAATATGTAATATGTAAAACGACATTACATTTAGAACTTTATTTTGAGGGTATTTAAAACTTCAATTATTATGAGCTGATTTTGAGAAATAATCTTTCCCTTCGAAATATAAAGGTTGGGTAATGGGTTCTATTTATCTCCGCACGGGGGCTGTCCGACTAGGCGACTAGTATCCCACTATTTATTGGCCCTACATATCGGTCAGCGGTCGCTACTCGGCACTCGCTAGGTTCTCTAAACTACTTGTCAATTTTGGTGGACAATAAATTTAAAAAATTATTCATTTGAACAAAATGACTAATTTTTTATGGAGAGATCCCATGGATGTCTACAATTACGGACTTTCATATCATAATAGTATGGGTGTCCGGCTTCGTCCGGGTTACCTCTATTTAACATCTAAATATATTTTCAATTAACTAAAACTAATTTAAAGTTGCATAATTTATAAATTTATCATTAATATATTTTTCTATGATACGGAATATATCTTAAAATTACAATGAAATAAATTATGAAACAAGTACTTCCGCTATTAATATTTTACTTAAATCGATTATTTAGCTAATTGTTCATATATACTTTATTTTGTTCTTAGTATTGCTACTTTTATTACATTCGTTATTATTACTTTTACTTTTACTTTCACTACTCACACATTAATTAGTTTTACCTAATTATTGATTATAAAAAATTTATTTGCATGATTCGCATGCCCTAAGGTCCTTGTAATTCTCATTTGTGACGGAAGCTATCCGTCACAACCTTGTGACGGAGCGAATAGATACCACATTAAGCAAAATGGGCTGGGTAGAACTTTACCACATGCAATTGTTTATTAATTTTTCAATAATATATGGGGGACAAATAGTATCAGTGCATTAAATGCTTTGTTGCATGTGAAACACCACCAATCAACTTTATTCTTATTCACGTCTCCCTCTATCTCCTATCATCTCTGCCAAATTTCAAAAAAATATCCTTTCAAATCTTCATATTGTATCAACATATCTTCATCTAAAATTCATTCAACAACACTAACATATTTTATGAACCAAATCTTCATATAAAATTGCAAATATATTATACAAAAAAAAAAAAAAATTTGCATTCATTTTATGTTTGCTTTAAATTTAAAAATTTAGGTTTGTTCTATGTGTTCTGTGTTTTTTGTATATGTCTATGGTTTTTATCATTTTGTTTATTGTTTAATTATCTTTTATGTAAATGTCTATATTTTTCATTATATTGTTACCATTACAATTTACGCAGATATTGAAATTTCAAAGTCTACAATAATAAATGTTTCAATCGTTTCATACGATTTTTTAACTGTTTTAGAAGGTGACATGAATGACCGATGTTTTTTGAGTGTTTTATGACGAATCAATATGTAGTTATTTATCATCTAAATATGTAGGTAAATTATCATCTGAATGTGTGTAGTTTTGAACTTCTTGCTGCCTTGTCAACTTGTCTTCATTGCCTTTGTTGGCTAATGCATCTCCTGTGATTTTTTATTTTGTAGTTTTTTTTATTGTAATATAATACATTTAGTTAAGTAAACATGTTTTTTTTTTTTTGATGAAATGTAAGTTTCCATTAAGATCAAACAAAGGTTATTACAACCTATCAATTTTAGTACATCACATATTTGAAGAGGACAAGCCTCTACTTACATAAATCTATGCTACTCAACCAAATACAATCTGTAACATCTAAATATTGGTCTTTCCTAGCATCTATCCTCATTTTGACCACAGCCCTAACTAGCCTGAGTACTCGTTCAGGTCTAATCAGACTCTGCTCAAACCTGACTCTATTCCTCTGCTGCCATATGTGATAGAAACATGCCATAAATGCACACAGAAGAACACCCTTTTTCCCTTTCGACCATTTCTGGTTCCAAATCCATTGCAAAATATCAGCAACTGGTAATGAAACCTGACAGAGATGTGCCATACCTTCAAGTATGCGCCTACTATAAACACATTGCTGAAATAGATGAACATTAGATTAAGCAGCACCTCCACAGAGCAAACACAGGTCATCTGAACAGATACCCAATCCAAATAATCTGACTTTAATCTACAGAGCTTCCCTGATCATTAACCAGCATAGAAATCTATGTTTGGGAACAGCCCAAGCATTCCATATATATTTATGCCAACCAACAATAGGAAATTTCAGTCTCAACAATTCATACCTACTTTTCACAGTATATCCCTGAACATCTAACAACCACTGCCCTTGGTTGTAACCAGGCCTGACTTTATCTCTAACTCTACATATAGTTTTCCATCCCCAGCTTAGGTCTCCACTGGGAACATAATCAGTCCAAGCCCTTCCCTTTAAATAAATTTGGTTAACCCACTTCACCCAAAGCTTGTCTGGATTAAAGTAGATCCACCAAACAAGCTTACCCATGGCAGCATTATTCCAGGCAAAGGAGTCTCTTAGGCCAAGACCACCTTCCTTCTTTGGGGTACAAATCTTCTCCCAGCTCACAAGAGGCACTCTGAGATGCTCAACCTTCCCATCCTAGAGATAATTCCTGCATATGGCATTCAATCTGCTCAATACTCCTTTAGGAATAATAAAGATTTGCATCCAATAAGTATAAAAAGATGTTAATACTGAATTGACCAGTATTAATCTTCCAGAGTAAGATAGGTGTCTTGTCCCAAAGCTTCTAATTCTTTCAGTCAACTTTTCCACAAGAATCTGACACTGAGCCTTTGTCAACCTCCCAGCAGTGATGGGCACCCCCAAGTATTTGAAAGGGAGTTGGCCTTCATGAAACCCTGCTTTCAGTAAGATATCTCCATTAACCCCATCAGAGACCCCATTGAAGTAAGCATTTGTCTTTGTAGGGCTCATCTGCAAGCCTGAAGCTCTAGAAAAGGTAGCAAAAGCTCTCAATAACACCATGATGGATCCCACATCACCCTTACTAAAAAGTAATAAGTCATCAGCAAACATTAAATGGGACAATTTAGTCTTAGCACACATTGGGTGATATTTGAACCCCATATTTTCAGTTACATAGTTTAGGACCCTGCTCAAGTACTCCATTGCTATAGTAAAAAGAAGGGGAGACAAAGGATCCCCTTGTCTCAGCCCTTTCTTCCCAAGAAAAAACCCAAAAATATCTCCATTAAGCACCAAGGAATAACTTGCAGTCCTCACACATTCCATTAACAAGGTAGTAAATCTTTCAGGAAAGTCCAAGGCAATCAACATCTCCTCAAGAAACTCCCAGCTGACTGAATCATAAGCTTTTTTCAAGTCAACTTTCATGAGAAATCTAGGGGAGACAGATTTCCTATTATATAGCCTAACAATGTCCTGACAAATGAGAATATTTTCCACAATGCTCCTACCCTTTATAAAGCCCCCTTGGCTTTCATTGATTATATCAGGCAATACCTCTGCTAGTCTATTACATAAAAGCTTGGAGATGCATTTATAGACTACATTGCAACAAGAAATTGGTCTAAATTGAGTCACATTTTGGGGTATTGCACATTTTGGGATCAAGGTAATGAGGGTATGATTTAATTGTTTAAGCATTTTCCCAGACTCGAAAAAATCATGAATAGCTTCACACACTGACCCCCCAACTGTGTCCCAGGCATCTTTGAAAAAGGCACTAGAATAGCCATCAGGGCCAGCAGCCTTATGACTAGGAATTGAAAATAGTACCTTCTTAATTTCTGCATCAGAAATGGGAGCCATCAAAATAGTTTTATGCTCAGCTGAACAGACCTTCCCCATCCTGACCACATTCTGACTAATCTTGAGAACATCATCAGAGGTACCCAAGAGTTGAGTATAGAAATCCAGAAAGGCATCCTGAATTTCCTGTGGTTCATCACACATACACCCATGAGTATCCTCAATTCTAATCACTTTATTTCTGGCTTGCATGCCCTTAATAATATTATGGAAGTACTTGGTGTTGTCATCCCCTTTATCAACCCAAATGGCTTTTGATTTTTGCAAAAGAAACTCAGCACAGGCATTCTCCAGAAATCTCACACTGCTACTAGCCTCCATTTCTTGATTGATCAAGTCATGATTCTGAGGATCATCCCTGATTTTCCCCTGAATAAACTCAAGATTCATACGAACCCTAGCATTATTATTAACTATATCCCCAAAGTTATCTTTGTTCAACAGCTTTAGAGGCATTTTAAGAGCTTTCAACTTCTTAACAAGTTTGAACATCAGAGTTCCATGCCACTCCTTAGTCCAAACTTGCTTCATACAATCCTGAAACTCCTCTGCCTTACTCCACATGTTATAATATTTAAAACTCCTCCTTGGCTTTACAGTGTTACATTGTTCTTGCATCACACATGGAGTGTGATCAAAAACCCCTTCAGCATAGAAATGAGCATAAAGATTGCCATTATCCTTTAACCACTCATTATTCACCAGCATTCTATCCAATCTACTAAACACTCTTGAGGAAGGCTCATGTTTATTAGACCAAGTATAGAAAGACCCAATTGCAGGACAATCAGATACTCCACAATCATTCACACACTTTTGAAATTCATCCATCTCCTCAAAAGTAGAATTACCTCCCAACCTTTCTGAAGGAACCAAAACTGTATTAAAATCCCCACATACCACCCATGGTCCTTGGATTATCCTATTATAAGCATTCAACTGTAACCACAGTGCTCTTCTTTCAACCATATCATTAAAAGCATACACCATAGTGCAATGGAACCTATACTCATTGCCAAGATCCTTAACTTACATGTGTATAGCTTGAGAACTGTAGTCTAAAAACTTAACACTAAACATGGCTGGATTCCATAAAATCCACACTCTACCACCCTTATGATAAGTAGTATTAGTTGAGAGACACCAATTTGAACACAGATTATTCCTCACACTATTTAGAGAATAAGGTTTTACCTTCGTCTCAAGGAGACCAAACAACCCAATCTTATGATGGTGCAGAAACCACTTGATGTTATTCTGTTTGATTGGGCTATTTAGCCCCCTAATATTCCAAAAACCGTAGCTATACATTACCCCCAGAGGGAGGTAATGTACTACCATTTCTAACCAGCACACCAATTCCAACAGATGGAGTAACAGTATTAAGAGACTCGAGAAAAGAATCATTACCAAATTTGCCAGAGGTAAGTCCCTTATCAAGAAGCTCTTGTCTACTGAACCTAATGATCTTCTTAGCTGGTGTATTCACCATCTGATATTTCCCATTCCTTTCCCAGGACACCTGAAATTTGTTAGGCTTCTCTACTGGTGTAACCAAGCCTGCCTCAACAGGAGGGACAACTACAATATTCTTCCTAGCAGGGGCCATTCCTGGCTTCCCTTGCTGGGCTTTTGGTCTCCATTGTTTTACAGTTTCCTTTGGGGCTTTGGCCTTCGTTGCCTGTTGTTGTTTTGGTTTCCTACAGTGTGCAGACTCATGCCCTACTCCTTTGCACTGAGTACATAAGAGGGGTTTCCATTCAAATTCCACCTTGACAGTGACTACAACACCATCCTCATCCAGAAACTTGATATTTTCAGGGATTGCTTTGCCAAACATCACTTCTACCATTAGTCGCGCAAACCCTAGCCTCGTCTTATCTTTGGTGGCAATATCAGCCTGAATAAATTTGCCCAACAATCCTGCTATCTTAGGCAGACACTTACCCCAAAACTTTAAAGGTAAATGTTCTAACCTCACCCAGACAGGCACCTCTTTCACATCCTCCTTCACTAGGTCAACATCCGCCCTCCACGGCCGCACAATAAGGGGTTTATTATCAAACAAGTAGTGCCCTTGCTGCAAAACCCTATCTTTGGCAGCCCTAGTGGTGAATCGAACAAGAAAAACGCCATTAGGAAGGAAAGATACCTTATCAATAGGAAGATTCGACCAGATTCGCTTGACGAAGCCATCCACCACCTCAACTGGTGGATTAGCACCCAGGATGAAACAGTAGACCGAGTTTTGCCAGTACTCGAGTTCCTCTTTCACATCCTCCACCGTGAAGCGTAGCAAATCCACAGGTTCTTCTTCAATTACAGCTAGCTGGGTTTTACCTTTACGCTTGCCTTGGACAACCCACTCCTGATCCTCAGGATGAATTGCATCCAAGTCGTATGGTTGTACCCCAACTAACTCATTCACACTCTTTAATTTCTGAACATCGCTGCTACTAGGTCCTCCAACAACAGGATTCCCTACCGACGACGATGCCCCAGTATTTTTGGATTTTTTGGTTTTATTTTGAGAACTAGAGACTAGAGGGGGAAATTGTTCAACATCAGAACAATTGATAGACATTTTTAGGGTTTTTTTCGATTGATTTGGGAATTTTATTTTTCAGAACTTTCTCTCTCTGTCTCTAACATTTCATAACTTTTTCCCAAGTAAACATGTTTATAATTATGTGAATTATTTTTACAGTTTATGATAGTGTGTAGTTAACATTCCCAACTTCTTTCGAATTATGTTCACATTCTTATTGAGAATGTTTTCATCCTTTGTTTGGTAATATATGATGCATTAATAGCATTTTTTCCTAAAAATGTAAACATTATTGATTTTTTTTTGGTGAGACGAAGCGGAAACAAGCCTAACAAAAGACAAAAAAACGAAAAAACAAAAACAAACCCAAACGACTACCTACAAACAAACCAAACACTGTAATCCGGCACCATACAAGGCCACGCCACCCCTCCGACATCCTGGTGGGCCAAACTAAATAATGCTCTCGGCACATTAGATAGATCAAACCGAGTTAATTGCTGCATTTGAGTAACACCAGAATTAGCAAGCCAATCAGCGCAGACATTAGCTTCTCGATACGTATGATGCACCTCCACCCGCCATGGGGAATCTCGAATAAACGAAAGGCATATTTGTATCATGTGGGTGTGTGCCGTGGGCACATTAGAGTCCGCCTCTAAGAGATCAATTAACGGTTTGGAATCCGTTTGGACGATCAACCGAAGTATATGTCGTTCCAATGCTACCATAAGACCCCTCCTTAGCGCCATGATTTCTGCCCGCATTACAGTAGCTTCTCCTAGCCTTTCCGCAAACGCTTCTATAATTTAGGCCGATGAGTCACGAATAATTCCTCCAGCACCCGCCGCTCCCGGGTTGCCTTTTGATGCTCCATCAATATTCAGGGCTAACCAACTTTCCGGGGGCGCCAACCACTTGACGAAAATCTCCTTCCTACGATGGCTGGATAACCCAATCCCATTGTCCCGAACATCCCTTGCCTTCACACTTCCTGTACTCGGTGCATCAAGAAATTAGCCGAATTTTGTGCAATGTCGCTACCACGGCCAAATACTCTACAGTTTCTCCACCTCCAAATCCACCATACGGTCACCGCAAAAACAGAAGACCAATTCTCGTAACCCAATTCCTTGCCCTTTGATAAATTTAAAATCACCCAATCTCTCAAATTGGAATGCTGGTTAAAAACAGGGAGCCTAGCAAAAGGAAAGATACTCCATACCCGTCTCGCTTCATGGCAGTCCCGAAGTAAATGCAGCGATGTTTCCTCCACTCCGTCACACACGCTGCACCCTGGGTCCTCAGTCAATCCCCTTTTCGCTCTATTCGAATTGGACATGATTCTATCGTGAAGAAGTAACCATAGAAAAACTCGTATGCGCTGGGGAGCCCACGTCTTCCAAGGTAACTTCCAAAACGTTTCCGCTTCATTAACTTGCTCATTACGGATTATTTTTATGGCCGATTTAATTGTGAAAAAACCAGACGAGGTGTCTTTCCAATAGAATTGATCCTCGTTCTCTGCTCCTGGAACAATTTCATAGGAGGCAATGGTGTGGAGAATATCACTAGGAAGGATATCCGCAAAGTCCGCCCATTTCCAACCCAACTCCTCATCCCACATGTCTTCCACGGTGGCCTCCAAAATTGCCTCTGGAATCGCCACCAAAGCGCAGCTTTCCAACGATCTATTAACAGCCCACCTGTCCCGCCAGAAGCTAGTTCTCTTGCCGTTGCCAATGGAGGAACCTAAGCCACTTCGTAAGGTATCAACCGCATCAACCACTCATTTCCATAAATTGGAACTAACCTGTTTTGCAACGAACATTTCTCTATCACATCGTCCCTTACAATACTTGTGTCGCAGGACCCGTGCCCACAAAGCATTTGGCTCAATAAGCATACGCCAACCCACCTTAGCCATAAAAGCCGTGTTAACCTGTCTCATAGATCTCAACCCCAAACCGCCATCATCCTTTTCCTTGGTTATTGTGTCCCAAGAAACCAGACTAATTTTGCGGCAGTCTTCATCCCCACCCCATAGGAATCGACGCGACTTCTTATCAAGTTCGTCACATAAAGCCCGTGGAATCTTTGCAGTTTGCATTGCATAAGAAGGTACGACAGACAACGTAGCTTGGACAAGCGTGGCACGTCCAGCTAAAGAAAGGTTTCTCGTCTTCCAACCCAATAAACGCTTGTCTACCTTTTGAGCAATAAAATCAAAAGTTGCCTTGGTAACACGTCCATTTATTGTAGGCATACCGAGGTACATTCCCAAATCCTCGGTTCGTGTTATACCCAATTCGCCTTCAATAGTGGCCGCCTCAAAATCATTAACATTAGGTGAGAAATACACTTTTGATTTTGCAAGACTGACTCTTTGGCCGGATGCATTACAGAATGCATTTAAGCACTTGTTTATAATTCGCGCTTGCTCAATAGACGCTTCTCCAAACAAGATTATATCATTGGCAAAAAATAAGCGAGTTAACACAGGACCGCCTCTACTTGTTTGAAAACCTTTCCAATCTCCTTCTCGATTTGCATATTCAATGAGTTGGCTCAATTTCTCCATACAAATTGTAAATAAGTACGGAGATAATGGGTCACCTTGGCGAATACCGCGGGTTGGGGCAAAGGATTCAGTTCGCTCCTCATTCCATAGGATGTTGAGTGAAGTCGAGCGGATGCATAACATGATTGTTGCAACCATTCTACTCGGCAACCCCATATCAGTAAGAGTATGCTCAATAAATGGCCACTCCAATTTGTCATACGCCTTCTCCAAATTGAGTTTTAGCGCCATAAACCCCCTTCTACCCTGCTTACTTCTCATAGAATGGAGTACCTCTTGCACTATAATGATATTGTCCGTGATTTGCCTTCTTGGGACGAAACTACATTGCACAGGGCTGATTAAAACTGGTAGCACTGGCTTAAGCCGATTAACCAACATTTTTGTAACAATTTTATATGCAACATTACACAAACCAATCGGCCTGAATTGGGAGACAAGGACCGGATTATCAATTTTCGGGATTAATGTAATAAAAGCCTCATCGAGTCCCTGAGGAAAAATATTATCGTGAAGCACCTCGAGAATCATCCGGCCCAAGCTAGGTGATACAACATCCCATTGAGTTTGGTAAAATAAAGCTTGGAAGCCATCCGGTCCAGGAGCCTTGTAAGGCGACATCTGATTAAGAGCACATTGGACCTCAGTTATGCTATAATGGCGATTCAATTTCGCCTGTTCTGCCCCTGTGAGTTGCGGGAACAACCCAGTCCTAATTTCACTGAAATCCGTTTGTGAAACGGGACCCGCAAAGAGTGTTTGAAAGTACTTCAGTACCATACCCTTGATGGCCGTCGCATCCCAAACCCAGTTTCCAAGATGATCTTGCAGCCCTTCTATGCGATTATGCTTGCGTCTAATAATCGTGCCAAGGTGAAATAAGCGAGTGTTCCTATCTACGTCACAAATGGCTTCCATTCTAGACTTTTGGAACCACAAAAGCTCCTCCTCCCTCAAAACTTCATTCAACTGCCGCTTTAACTTCATCTCAAATTTAAATAAATAGTCCGGTCCACCTCGAGACAATTTGTTTTGAACACCCAGAAGTCGCCGTTCTAGACTCTGTTTTTTAGCAAAGATGTTATGGAAAACTTCTTTATTCCACTTCTGAAGCGAATTAGCAAATTCATAAATAAAAGGGAATAAAGGTTGCATATTATCCCAATTATTACCAACAAATTGTGAGAATTTTGCGTGGTTCATCCAAGCCGCTTGGAATCTGAACGGCCTGCAAAATCTTTGGAATCGGAGTGAAGCCATTCGTACTAACAATTATCGGGCAATGGTCCGATTGGTTTTGTACGAGATGTCTAATGGACCCCTCAGCGAACATAACCCTCCACTCAGAGTTACAAAAAGCACGATCAAGTCTCGCCCATTGTCTGGTGGCCAACGAATTACCTCCCGTCCAGGTGTATGTGGGACCCGAAAAATCAAGATCAATCCAGTGATTACTCTCAAACCAAGCATTAAATCTATTGCATCTCCGCCTCAAAGTTTCACAGTTCCCATTCCTTTCAGATAAAAACCGAGTATCATTGAAGTCCCCCATTGCCAACCAAGGACGATTATGGGAATTGGCAAAAGATTCTAGTTCTGGCCACAATTCCTCCTTCTTTGTCTGATCCGGATTTGCATACACAGCCGAGTAGAACCAAGGGACCTCACCCAAACGAGCAATTTCAATTGTAATGTGCTGCGAATGCGTAATAACAGGGGTCACACTCACCTCTTCCGGCTTCCAGAAGAGCCAAATACCACCACTGAATCCCTCAGCATCAACTCTCATCTTTCCACTATAGTTAATTCGATCACACACTCGTTGAGCAACGTCTCCACTAATGTGTGTCTCTACTAAGGCGAAAATTTGCGGGTTATTACATCGAATAAGCTCCTTCAACATCGTCAGAAATTCCGGGCTTCCAGCACCCTGGACATTCTACGTCATGAGACGCAGGGGAGGTTTTCGACACAGATGGTTAGGAAAACGATCCATTAAACAATCTGGTTGGTGAGGCTTTGAAGACAAAAAAGCTTCAGATATCCTTAGTAGTATTTTCATCACCCATGGGGTGATTGTCACTACTAGGTCTGACTCCGGAAGAGTCGGATTCGGGGGCAAAATTCGCCCTACATTCAGCTCCACCTGATGGGCTAGAGGAGTTGCAGTCAGGATCGTCGGGCCTGCCATTAGTGACATTAAGGAGAGGTGTTGTGCTGGGGGTAGCGATAAGTGGTTGATCATTGGGTGAGGCGGGATGGGGATGGAGTCTGGGATCATGTTGAGCAGGTATAGGCGAAATAAGATGGCTGTTCTTTTTCTTTTGAATGGGACGGGATGCTTTTGGTTTACTGAGAAATTGCTTTTGATTTTCTTTATTGGCAGAGGAAATATGGGCAATTTTGGATAGAGGCTTTTTTAGAATATTGGATGGCTTAGTATTGAATGAATTGGGATGAGTCCTAATTGAGGAAAAACTCAAATCGTCTAACGATTCAATATTAGTTGCTTGCATT
>JAGPOY010001912.1:0-15975 GCA_018983105.1 Silene uniflora
GTTCTTACAATACTTCTCTCTTTTTTTTTTTCATTTTTTTTTTTCATTTATGGGAACAATTTCCGTCAATTTTTATATGCCCTTCCACTATCAATCTTTTAAATACCGCTAGACTTGCGTCTCTTGTTACGGAGTAATTTTTTTCACCAACCGACCACTGTTTCCATATCAAATGAAGTATGCTGAATAAGCAAAATGGCACTTTAAACCATATGGTTCTTATATTATGAAGTTGCAATTGCTTGGTGAAATGCTAGATGCAGTTCTCATTACGAAATATAGACACAACCTTTTCTGTGTTTTTATTTTTCGGAAAAGATCGTGGACATCAAACCACCGTATTTAATCAAGACCAAGACAATGGAAAGTGACCGTTTCTTAAAGGTTTTGTAGATCACCTCGACCACATTTAATATATTCGAGGCAATATTGAACGCAGATTACAGGATTAGGCCCGACAGCCTTTACCACAATAAAAACCAAGATTTAACACTATGCATCCAACCACCCTTACCTCGCCATTGATTGCCTATAAGGCAATGGGTTGAATTGGTACAAAAATTATTCTTAGAACTTTATAATGAATACAGGTGAATCAAATTGAATGCAGGAGATGGATTACAGAAAAGAAGCGAAAAATGGATTAAAATTTAGGTGAGCAAGCTACTATTATTGCTTAACTTTTGGTTATTTCCAGATAATTCAGTCATTTGAATGATGTGTATGATCTTGAGGGGAAAATTTTTTAGCACATAATTTGTCATTATTTTAGTACCTTCGAAAATAGTGGCTTTTAAGGGTGTGTCTGGATAGCGTTTGGAGGGGGAATGCTAGGGGACGAGGGTGAAAGAAAAGGGAAAGGGTGGGAGAGAGGCAGGGAATGGAGTAAGAGAATTTTCCCCTCCAACTCTCCTATGTTGGATTGATTTTGAGCTGTCTTGAAGGAGGGAAAACCGATCTCTCCATTTCCCTCCCACCCTATTTTCTAACCAAACAAGTGAATTTGTTACCCTCCATCTCTCCGATTTCCTCCATCCAAACAAGCCCTGAATTATTCATCTAAGCATTGATCATTTGGGGAGATGAATTGGAAGTTCAGTTTCACTTTCGCCTTGTCGAGTTGTCGGTCTGTACTAGTTTTATGGGGTGAATGAATGCAATAATATCCATACTTGTAAAACTTTTCTGTTCTTTTGGGTTGTTATTTGCACAAGGTTGTTGTTATGACTTGTGGGCATTCAAATGACAGTCGTTTCATTGCATAAGAATTTTGTTTCTTATGTTACTATTTAGGGTTTGTATTCCCTTGAAATTCTTCTGTATTTGAAGGCACTCACTTTTACCTCTCTTTATGATACTTCCTCTTCTGTTCCATTTCTTCTCTACTTGCTCATGACGTACAATAATTGTTGATCTCAGCACTTTATTTCTTCCAAGTATTGCAGAGAGTTGTATGGCGGTCTTCCAGATGTCGTGGTTCCCCATATGTATATTGAGATAACAACTCCTAGAGTTCTGATTATGGAATGGATTGAGGTACATAAGATTCTTTTGCCTTACATTGATTTGAATCTTGATTACTCTCCATATGTGCGAAATATATCCAACCTCTTCTACTGATTACTATAGATCTGATTTATCGTGTTTAATTAGGATGTCAAGGAGTTGCTAGGAACATCCGTTTGTTTAAATATAAAGATTCTCATTTATTTTACACCTTGTATGTTAATTTAGGGGCAAAAGCTGGCTGAAGTGAAGGATCTCTACCTGGTTGAGGTAGAGTTAAAATCCTAGATTTAACAACAGTTTTTCTGCAGCTAGTTTCTGTATCTCGAGAGCCTTAACAAATGGTTTTGTGAGCAGGTAGGAGTGTATTGCTCATTTAATCAGCTGCTGGAGTATGGATTTTATCATGCGGACCCACATCCCGGCAATCTTCTTCGTACATATGATGGGAAGTTAGCTTATTTAGGTAATTCATCGTTCCAAGTATAACTGTATAATCAGTAACTCAGTATAGAGTTATAGACTAGTTTTGATTTTTATAACTTTATTATTTCATTTTTCCTTCTCAGACATTCAGATCTCTCATAAATGTCATTTTCTGGTTCTTCATTTATTTTGTATTATTTTACTTCTTAATAACGAGTACATTTCTAATTGAGCCATTGACTCATTATTCGCTGGTTTGGGGTTCTGGTGGAATAAAGCAAATGACTTACCAAAGTGGTCGTGCTTTTTTTATTATTAATTCCTTATGATATTTTCCTTTTTGGTCGATCTGAAAACAGTCCCTTTGTAAGAATTACACTGCAACTTTTATTATAGTTGTGTCTCCTTGTACTTCCAGACTTCGGCATGATGGGTGAATTTAAGGAAGAGCTACGTGATGGATTTATTGAAGCCTGCCTTCATCTTGTCAATCGGGATTTCAAAGCTTTGGCAACAGATTTTGTTACTCTAGGGTCTGCTCAATTGTCCCTTTATTTGTGATATGTAGAGTAATTATTCTTTATAAGATGAATGTACTTATATTATGACTATGAAATGGCAGGCTTCTTCCTCCTACTGCAGAGAAAGAGGCTGTCACAAATGCATTAACAGGTAAGGTGAGTTAAATATTTTGTACACCTTGGAGTTTACAACTCCATACGCTCATGAGTTTCGTGTTCATTTAAAATGAGTTACATATTCATTAATGAATACTCATCACAATGGGTTACCATATTCAAGAAACAAATTGGCAAAAAAAAATTATGTTAATGCACCTTGATCAGAATACTGAGGCATTTCGTTTGATGAATAAGGTAACCCATTTTGATGATTGAAAACTCATTCTGATGAATAACTATGTACTTACATTGGTGCAGGGAGTATTGTACTCCAGTGTGTATGTTACTATGATATAAAATTGGGTATAGTGTTCCTGTGTCTAGTATCACTAATTTAAAATTAGGAAGCATCTCATCCCTTGTATGCACAAGCAGTTCCATCTTATTACCAAATTATGAGGTTGCTGTTGCTGGAACTTTTCCTCTTAGGTGTCTTCAAAAATGCTGTTTCTAAAGGAGTTCGCAATATAAGTTTTGGGGATCTCTCAGGTGAATTGGGTTTTACCATGTAATGTTCTTTCCTACCTTTCTATCCGTTCTCTCCATTAGTAGCATATATACGAATGCTAAACTTTTGGGGCTTACCTAACTATAACAGTATGAAAACAGGGAGAAGATTAAATTAATGATATTATTGTAAAATGCTGCCTATTAATCAATCGTTTGGCCACATCAAATACAAATTACAATTGTATACAAATTTACTTTTTTTGCTCACATTTTTACCTTAATAAAAAGCTCTCTATTTGTTTATATGCAAGGTTAGAACGCATGTAAATTGTAATATACTAAAGTTATATCTCTGTCACGCTCAATTATTTTGAAACTTCAAATATAGGCATAATTCTCCACTCTGGTATATTAGATACCAAGTACGTAGTCTTTACTCCTTCTGGATATCTACTCTTATAAGAAATGCCTGTAGGAGACGCCGAGACGGAGATCAAATTAGTGAAACCTATAATGACTTAGTCATAAGACTCATAACCAACTATTTAGTATACATGAACATAAAAATAGGCAACATTAGTTCTTACCCAGTGTACATTATACAATCATTTTTCTGTATGAATTATTGCATGGAGATGTGCCCTTTCCTCAGGCTTGTCTTTGAGATTGTGTTTGGTAGTGAGGAATTGTTACCTTTGCACCGTCGCCTCTGGTTACTGATAGCAGAGGGAGGAGGGGATGAATGGGCTACTTGAATGGAAACTGTTTATGCATGTTCTTGTTCTGAGTATATAGTATATACATGTTATCGTTTCCTACTGGCAAGGTTTTGACAAAGCTTATGGATTGTCGCAGGTATAAATTCAAATTTCGTATACCTTCATATTTTTCACTTGTCATCCGCAGGTAAATTGTTTCTCCGAAAAATACTGGTATTTTGCCATCATTTGTGCTTATTTACACTATCTGTTGATTGAGTTGTCACAAGATCACTAAAGTCTTATAACTTATTGGCTCCGCAGAAGTATTACTTTTTACGTTGGATTAGTACCTTTCTGGAGAGACTTCAGTACCAGATTATGTAGGCAATGTAGCACATAATTGTGTCTTATAGGTCGCTGTTCGCCATTTCGGGAAGATTCTGCACGTGTAGTAGTCTAGATGAAGAATTCTATCAGGATCCTCTTATGGCATTTGCAGAAAATTGGTTGAAGAGTTCTCAGGGTAAAATACGTGTGTTAACTCGCAAGGCTAATTGTTTCTAAAATACGGATGGCAAGGAAAATATGGACAGATCAAAGTTTATGTTAGGAAGATTAACATTTGAGGTGAACTGACAGAACTTCACTATGGTGGTGCCACCATTGTCATTGACTGCATCATCCTTTCAAAATGTTATGAGCCTGGGTCTCTTTTGTCTCTTCATAAGTTACTGCATATACTTTATTATTAAGGGTTAACTGGCTCTACTGAAAAGTTATGGGTTTTCCCTAAATCAATAATTGAAAACTTTCAGCCAAGACTTGTGAAGCGTGGACGCGTGGTATAAGAATGGATATTGTTAACCACTGCAGTATTTTGGCGTATTTCAGTTGAAGTCATTCCCACTTTCTTAGGATATTTGTCAAATTGTCAGTCATTTTGGATATAGTTGGGATGTCACTTTTCTTGCTCACTTGCGCAAGCAGACATACTTTCAACGGTTACTAAAACTATCTACTTTAGAATAGGAGCTCTTTTGTAAAAAAGTTGAGCTGCGATGATTCCTTGTCTTTTAAATTTTTTCTGACTTTTGTTGATAATTTCATTATGTCGCAGATTCGCAGAAGACTGAAAAACTGACCCTCTTTTAAGACTTTTGTTCAATTTGAGCTGGTTGCTTGTTTGTTCTGTACTGACTTAATTGAAAGATTGGCACTTTCAAAAGGTAGAGTACCCTGCCCCCCTACCCCGTTCTCTTTTTGTTGTTAAACTAACTAAAGCTTAACTTACATTTCTGGTTATTCAGTCTGGCTGTCTTGGAGGGCATTGCAATTAACTTTGATCCCAATTACAAGGTTTTGGGTAGTACATACCCTTACATTGCCAAAAAAGTCCTAACAGGCAACTCGCCTAAGTTAGTGTCTTCTTTGCAATCCCTTCTTTATGAGGTAAATTCTTTTGTCCCCTGTGGCATTAATTAGTTGCTTATTCCTGATTGTCATTGATTTGCATGGAGTTCATCAGATTACATAATTCTAAATTCTTGTTCTTTCTCTGTTTTCTTAGGATGGTGTTTTCAGAATTGACCGTTTAGAGTCATTGCTTACTGAGGTGAGACATCTCGCCTACTCTTCTCTTCCAAGCGTCTGCTTTTTCTTGGGTTATGTTTCTTCATCATTTCATGTATTGCATATTGCTAATCAGGCGAATAGTGTTTGATGATATTTGCCCTTTTATAGACTGCTGTTTAAATGCATGTGATGGTTAGGCGTTTTTTTATCATGTACGATTGACTGTTTTGAATACAAGAAGGGGAGAGGGAGTTAATTGTGCTACCCTTCCGTAACCAGTGAAGGATTGGGTTACCCAACCACCTAGTGAGTTGGTATAGCCATATAGGTCCGTAGACTTTAAGGCAGGGATTCAAATCTAGTTTTACAGTTTCTAATAAGATGTCTCTAGTCATCCAATTATTTAAGGGACTTCACCCTTCAAAGATTCACAACTCAGGATTAGTGTAGTTGGTAGGTCTCTTTTGCTCATAGTTTTTTCCTCATAAATGAATTATTTTTAAGATCAGCTTCAAGTGTTATTTAAGCTTGTTTATTCCAGCATATTGCGTGATGTTAGCTTGAAAAGCAAGTAAACAACCACTTAAAAGCTAAATTAAATCATTTTGTGTCACTCTTCCCTGTTAACATCTTCTTTGTCATGACAGATGCAACGTGCTAAAATAGGCAATGCTCTGGTGAAGAAAGAAGAACTTGACACGAGGCTTGATGCCAAGGATATCTTGTCTTTCACGTTAGCAAAGCAGGTGGGGTGAACCGGTGAAGTATCGAACTTACAGGGTTCACTATGTTATCTGCGGTCTTTCATTGAGCTTGATAGTATGCGGTGTGTTAGTTATATCCAATGTCAACAAAGATCCAACTGTTGGTTATATGGCACACGTTTGCATATATAGTTGGTGGTTAGGGGCTTAGGGGTTATACACTTATACTTCATAAAGGGTGAATATCTCAAACATGCGAAAGTGTACCAGAAAATGACACAGGTTTATGATTCTTGGGATGATAGACTTAATTGTTTGTTTTTGTGCTATTGAGCTCATTCTGTGTTTGAGGAATCATCTTGCATTGCTGAATGTCGTGTTCAAGTACCTTCCAAGATACACAGAATGATAGCTTTTCTGTTACCTTTTGCTATTCATTGCCTGACCTTGGACAAAGTAATAACATTCCCTCTACATTTGGCATCTTGTAGGGTTCTTTTGTGCGGGAAATTTTCCTCGAAGAAACTGCTAAGGTAAGACATCTACAGAAGTATATAAAACACTTGGAAATGCTTGGTCTTTGCTAGCCCGTTGAAAAGTAATTGGAGACGAAGGTTAGAATGTGAAGCCAGTTTGTATCTGATTACTTTGATTGAAAAATGCAGGGTTTAGATGCTCTCGGGCTAGCAACTCTCAACTCTATAACTTCCGTATCTATCGGTTCTATATCATTTACTGTACCATTTCTAGCATATCAAATGACCGAGGAAGACATTATCAACTTGAGGAACTTCCAACGCCTTGTGCAGTTAGTATCAGGGTCTGAAGGTCCTAGAATAGTAAGTACTTTCGCTTTTAATTGTTCATCATCTCACTTGTTAAGACAACGAAAATACATTTGACATTTTGAGTGACAAATCTATGATTTTTATTTAGACCGCATTTTATCAGCTTGTACATAGCTTTGTTTTTTACTCTCTCCGTCCCAAGCATTTGTTAACCTTTCATTAAAATATCCCTTACAAAGAATAAAAAAAAAAGTAAACAAATGGTTTGGCTAGAGGGAGTTGGTCCATTATCTCTTCAAGGTGAGCAATGCCTTCTTTTTTGGTTGCCTCAATCTTTGTTTAATATACTAGTTTGTGGTAGTTTTGGAGGGTGTAGCAAACAGCTTGTTTAAGGTGTGCACTATAATGGGAAATGCCATATCAGAACTTTCAATACTGGTGCCTGACCAGATTAATAAAATCTCTCTCCAGATTACGAAATTATGAGATTGAACTGTTTTATAAAGATGCGTAATATGACCTGAGTTAATGACTTTTAGTTAAAAGAAGTCTTGAACTAAACCTGTATTATTTGACTCTTCACTTTGGCAGCATGTCGTCAATTGTTGTTTCTCAGCATCCTGTTTTGGACACAACACGGCACTCCAATACTTCAATTCAGTCCAGAAACATGAAATATTTTCAGAAATTAGAACGCACCCGATTTTTGGTACTTT
This sequence comes from Silene uniflora, assembly GCA_018983105.1. NCBI lineage: Eukaryota > Viridiplantae > Streptophyta > Magnoliopsida > Caryophyllales > Caryophyllaceae > Silene > Silene uniflora. The sequence continues at coordinate 7,544 of JAGPOY010001912.1, forward strand.
TGATACTGTCACGTACTCATCTGTGACTTGCAGCCAAGTCGTAGTAACATTATCATAGAATAAAACATCACTCCTGCAAGCATTATAGTGACCGTGTTTGTGCGACCCTGACTCGTCGTGTCTTTTTGTAGAGGGGCGCCACCTATATGATATCTTTTGTACATGAGTGTTGCTCCTTGGCGTTCCTTAACTAATATTATTATATACTCCTATATATCATATAAAAAATCAGATCTGAAATACCAGTTGCATCATGCAGCATTCTCTGCCACTTGGAATATCTTACAAGTGTGATGACATACACAGTAGAAACCTTATGCTATTTTTTTTTTTGTAGGAAACTGAAAACGTCAATGATGACAAGAGCCTGAGAGCAGCTTTACAAGAGATACCTCAGCTTCTTAATCAGCTTCCATCTACCCGGGAACTTCAGCCAATCATTGCTTCAGTGAATGAGGTAAATAATCTTGACTGTTTTGCCTTTTTAAGTATAAAAAAACTCCCAACATTTTTGTCAAAATCATAAGAATTCTCATGTTCCGGTATATTACTTCAATGGACCAAGAAATTGGCAAGCGCTTTTGTAATAATGACGTGGAGTAGATATCTAAAATGCAAAATATTTGCATTAAAAAGCGATAGCTAAAATATTTTTGGGTTATACATGTGTCTATCAAGATAAATGAGTAGTAAGAAGAAAGCTGTTATAACCTCTTCTTCCCTGACCTGAGTGCTAATTGGTCTCACATCTGGAATGATCATATATATGTAGAGAATCTGTAACAAAGTCTTACTATTTGTACTCGAAATTTTTGCTAACATGGATTGGTTTGGATTCACTTCTCAGCTTCCGCTCGAAGAACAACAAAGGCTCTATAGTTTGCCAACTGAAGTGCTTGCAAGATTGTTTTCGCGGATGGTTGCAAGAACACTACGCAGATATTTCCTTTGAATTTTCTGGGAGGAGCATTTACTATTGCAACTCTTGTAAAAGGACACTGATATTATTCCAAATTCAGCCTCCACACTCGGGCGGGTGTGTGTGGAGCAGTATCTAATTTACCCGTTTCAGCGACATGCATATTTAAATCAGTTATCTTAGAAGTGACACAGATGAAAAATATTCTCAAATTGTGATAGTTACCGTGTTAACGCATCTTCCGTAGAACCATTATNTTTTTTAAGGGGAAAGCCTGAAGGTTTTAGTGCATTAATAATAAATCAGCTTGAACTCAAAGAAGCGAGGATAGGAGCTCTAATTCCTTCACTAACCGGCTTCTCTTCGTTTGTAGGGGAACTCTTCCCTCTCTTATCCATTCAATACGTGCAATTTCTTTTCCATCTATCCGGCCTGCGCGTTAGCCTGCTGTTAAAGAACCCAAACCCTTCCGTTCCTCTTGTTATTGACCCTAACAGAACACTCCGCAATCGGTGGTAAAACATCCGACCACATGACACACTATTGTTTGCGCGACAGGTATAAGACGAAATAACAGATTCAAAAGATGAGCTTAAAATTAAAATGTCATCTAAAACTAAAGAAAACCCGCTTCTTCCAGTAGACTTCTTCTTGAGCGCCTCTATCTCAGTGAGACAATCGCTTTCCACGACAACCCAAGCATGGCTATACCCTCTAGAACCGCGACCGCCTCTGCAAGCATAGGCTTCCATTCCTGCAACAACACAAGTGACATGCCCCACAACACCTTTCCTCGATCATCACGACACACCACCCCCATGGTCACACCCTCCCCTTCCTTGGCCCCCGCATCCACGTTCACCTTCACAAACCATCCATGCGGTGCACACCAACTTCCCGTCCCACCTACCTCACCACTGCTCCTCTCCCTAACCCTCCTGGACTCCCGTTGTTGACCTCCCCCCTCGCACTCCTCCACCACATCCATAACCCGTCGGATAACACTCGTATGGGCAACCAACATCGCATTAAAGATGACCTTATTACGATGTTCCCACAGCGCCTAACACCCCACCATAAAACTAACATGCTCCCGCCCCAACAACACCCTCTATCTCGCCTCTACCCAGTCACAGATGCTACCCCCACCGTCGTCCTCGTCTCCCTCTAACCCAAGACCCTCCCAAACCCGTCTAGCAATCACACAGCCACGAAAAAGATGAAGACTCGACTCAATGTTAGCATTACAAAAAGAGCAGAAATCACACTCTCCTCGAATCCGTGCTGCTATGTTTGCTTTCGTTGCTAGAGCATCGCTACACAGCTGCCAAAAGAAGAGCTTCACTCGGCCAAACCGGGACTTTCCAAAGTCTATTCCACAACCACTTCTCCCTTTCCCAGTCCGACGTACCACCCAACTCCAGCTCATCCGCCTCCCCAGCTAAACGTCGATAAGCCGACTTAACTGTGAACTCTCCATCTTTCTCGCCCATCCAATACCAAGTGTCAGGCGGTCTATTAGGGCTAATCCGAATAACACGAATCCTCTCCCTTTCAAACGCTAAGAACGAGGCGTCAATCATCACCGAATTCCACCCATCCCCCTGCGAAGTCATAAGGTCAGCCACCAACATTTGCTCCTGCCTCGCCACATGCGTAGAGAGAACACGCCCAGACTGTGTCCCAAGCACCCAGGGTCCTGCCACACCATCGTCGAGAGACCATCTCCAATGCGCCGCCTCCACCCACACCGTAATCGATCCTTTGCCTCAACAAGACCCCTCAACACCTAGCTCGAATTCTAACCTACCATGGCAGCCATCACATTTCCCCCCTCATAATATCGAGCTCTCATCAGCCTAGCCAACAACCCCTCCGTTGCAGTCATAAGACGCCACACCTGTTTTCCAAGAAGGGCAATATTAAACAAGTGGAAATCGCGAAATCACATTCCTCCCCTACCCTTCGGCCTACACAACTTCTTCCATGCCACCCAACTAATCCCCCGCTTTCCCTCCTCGTGACCCCACCAATAGCGGGAAATCATGGAACACAACTCCTCACAAAAATTGACGGGAATTTTAAAAATACTCATAACATAGGTAGGGAGTGAATTGGCAATGGCCTTTAAAAGAACCTCCTTACCAACCCTCGACAAGATTTTCCCGCACCAACCATCCAAACGTTTGCTGAGTTTATCTCGCAAAATATTAGTGAGAATCTTCTTAGACCGCCCCACCACCGTGGGCAGTCCCAAATAGTGCTCCTGCTCCGGAACTTCCGCAATACCCAACCGAGTTGCGAGGTTGCTTCTCTTTTGAATCAGCACCCCCTTGCTGAAAGAGATCGTGGTTTTATCCAAGTTCACAACCTGTCCCGACACACTTTCATAGCTACGTAGAATATCTGATATCACGTCGGCTTCTTCCACACTCGCCTTTGTAAAAAAGATACTTTCGTCTGCAAAAAACAAGTGTGAAATAGGAGGTGCAGTGGCAGCAATACAGATCCCGTGGAGGCTATTCAATTCCACATTCCGTCTCAACAGGCTAGATAACACTTCGGCGCACAGAATAAATAAGTAAGGTGATAGCGGGTCACCTTGTCTAAGACCCCTCGACGGCCGGAACTCCTCCGAAGGGCTGCCATTAATAAGCACAGTGAAGGAGACAGTCGAAACACACGCCATTACTCTATCCACCCAATCACGGTCAAGCCCCATCACCATCTATCTATATAATATTATTAAAAGGCTAGGCAAAAAATGTCACGTAGACAAAGCCACCTACGATTGTAAATGCCGCGTAAAAGGCACCTAGGATTAGAAATGCCACGTAAACATTGACTAAAAACCACCTAACAATAAATTATGTCTTAATCGACCTTTTTTTTTTAAAACCAAATGGGATTAGTAATCGTTGTTCTTTTACTCCACCCATACATTGAATCAACTACATATACAATCTTCAAGATATCATCTTCCACAATTTTTTGCCAAAATGCCTTTGGAGTACCGATGTCCGCGTTGGAATTTATTTATATCTATACAATATAGTTAAAAAACTAGGTAAATCATTAAATTTTACTCCCTCTCATTCATAATAAGTGTCCCATTTCATTCCCTCGTATTCATAATAAGTGTCTCATTTTATTAAAATACTACACTCATATATTCAAACAATGGGACACATATTATGAATAGGAGGGAATGAAATGGGACACTTATTATGAATGGGAGGGAGTATTCAACATGACAAACAAAACCTTATATTTCACCTCATTCATAAATTTTTTTTAAAAAATTAAAATATAAGTTGCAAACACAAAAAAAAAAAAAAAAAATTGATGCAAACCTCCCTCTCATAACTTTGGTTATCAATTTACCCTCTTTATTTAACTTTATTATTTTTATTTAATGATGATTTTTTTGCTTTCCCCTCACCATTATATAACAATAATCATAATTTTCATGTTATTCAAAAATTTGGTATCTAAAGTACAATATTATAAAAAGGCATGACTAAATATTTCACTAAGTCATCTCACAAAGCCATGTGTCATAAAAAAAAGTCATTTTCGATTATCATGTGTCACATGCTTATTATATGTAAGAAAAAAAAAAGTCTCAAATATACAAAATCAGTAAGTAGATCATACATCCGATGTACTACCACCAACTTTATACTTTATGAGCATTATACTAAACTTTTTGAGTTTTGTTTTAAAAGTTATGAGTTTTACAATAAAGTTTTTGTGTTCATTTACTTAAACATTAAGCTCAAAAATTTTACAATAAAACTCAAAAAAATACATATAAGCCTAGTTAAATTTGAGTTTTGATAGAAAAAAATTAAAATCTAACTTATAAACTTTAATAAACTCGAAAAAAATATAAATATGCTCAAAAACAAGTAAAGCTAGAGGTCATAAGCTCAGAAAAAATACACAATTGCTCGAAAACAAATAAAATATGAGGTAGTACCTCCGATGTACAATCCTATTTCTCATACAAAATAAATTAAAAAAAATTGATGCAAATCTTTTATCTCCCTCTCATAACTTTTGTCATCAATTTACTCTATTTATTTATCTCTATTACCTTTATTTAATAATGATATGTTTGCTTTCTCCTCACCATTATATAACAAGCACAATTTCCATTTTATTCAAAAAATTAGTATGTAAAGTTTACATAGATAACTAAACTATTTTTTTACTCTTTTTCTTTATTGTATATTGAATTATTTATAATCTTATTTTTTATTATTTTTGTGTTTTCAAATTGTAGGAGGATGATACATACTCTTTTTTTTTTCCGATAAAATGTAAGTATATTAAAGAAAAAACGTAACCATACAGCGATCGAGTGGGGATTAGGGGACCTAACCCAAGACCTCGTACAAGACCATACAACAAAGTCCAAAACACGGCCCAAAAACTGGACATCAACAACAAATCAGAGATAGAACCCTAAAACCAAAGCAACAAACTCAGATTGCAATCCCAACGCTCCATCTTCTTCCCCTCGCCATCACCCTTAACATCACATCACTGATTTCGAATGCAAATCAAGTCCCGATCCTAAGCTCCCATTCCAGATAAAGGTAAACTCATAAGGCGTGCCTTCACCTCGTTGATAATTGAAATCGCCAGCTTCTTTGGATGAAGAAGGGTAAGATCGTGTATACCGATAGGCTATCGCACACCTATTCAAAAATACCCTAGGCACAACAAATTAATGTAGTATTAAGGGGTCGAATCCACAAGGAAACTGACAACTATATATGAATTGTTATGGTGAATTTCTATCAAGGTCGAATATCGAGTTGGTTTGATTTGGTTTGTATAGTCTAAGATGTAAACAATATAATTAAAGAAGTCTAAGGGAATTAGTTCACACATGCTTTTATATATAAGAAACATGCCAACACTAAGAGTAGATAATAAAAACAACAATTGCTTAGGCTAGACACCCGCCTCTCGACATTAGTATCAATCACCATGGAATGAGGTCATAGAAGCTCTTGCACTAAATCACCACCCCACTAACATATGCAAAGTCTAACTCAAATCCATGCCTCACGACTTATACAAATGAATTAACAAATTTAATCAATGAATATGGCCACTAAACAAAGATTAAGCATTATAAATCGAGCATATGTTATAAGCAAAAGATTATAATTATTTTAACTCAATGTTGACAAATTACATTACATTTTATAGCATGGCTCCCCAACCCCTTAGACAAATGAAACTACTCACACATAGTAAAGTGTAAACTAACAACATGTGATAGATTAAACATGATTATGATGGAACGATATTTGTCTAAGTGGTTGATAAGAGATTTGATATTAGAAATGATTAATAGATAAACTAACATGCGAGTACTTTAACAATGAAATGAATAACAAAACGAATGTAAATTACTAATAACGAAATAACGAAATGAAAACAATAATAAACTAAGAAAGGAATTACCGAAATGTAGAACAAAGAACTTGTAAATAAGAACAAAGAACTAACCCAAGAAAAATATAAGAACTTTGTGAAAGAACTTTTTATTATAACTTGAGAAAGATTAAAACAAGGGAAAGATTAACTATAAGATTACAAGAATAATATGAGAATTTTCTAAGTTGTAAAGTGTGTAAAATGTGTCGCATGCACCTTCCTATTTATAGTAGAATAGGAGGTGAAACGTAAACAAATGAGAAGAATCCAAAGTTGCTAGATCACGGCCGTCCCGATTGGGAACGTAGGTTCCTTGGTTAATTGTGATAAAGCCTCGATTAATTGCACATGGAATCCAATGGGTGCCATTATTAGGGTGATTAATCACCCGGTTAATGTCATTTGACCTAGCATTATCTCACTTTGGCATCTTATGATCTTCCCTTAATTTTGGACTTCTAAAATATGGGCTTGACTTTAGTTGACTTCACATTTACTTTTTTTTGTAATTTGGTCCATCAAATAGTCATGCAATCTATGATTATGCTCCATGCCAGTCCATAGTTGAGCTCATACTTAGCCTTGTATTAGTAGTGATCCATTTTTGTGGTTTTTAGTTCATGAAGCTAAGTGTTCCTACAAAACATGTTAGAGCCATAAGATACACTAGAAATACAAATGTTAGCTTAGAACACTAAGATAAGTGCTAATTACCATGCAAAATATAGCTAACAAAGGAGGTTAAAAGTATATAATTTAAGCACTTATCAAACTCCCCCAAGCTAAGTCCTTGCTTGTCCTCAAGCAAGCAATCATCCCTACCATGCAATCCCAATCGACTAACAAGCATATGACTCTTATCCCCAAACAACAAGGGCTTGAGGAAAAGCAAAACATGGATGAGATTTACATGGCGGCGTAGCATAGACAACTTTAATTGGACTTTTCGGCCTTTGCATGATCTTTTGACTTTTGGACTCTCACGGTACACTCATAACTCAATTATATGTGAAAGGATATTTTGTGAAAAATCACTCAACAATCCTCGACTCATGTGAGTGTGTCCGCAATCTAATATGGTAAACAATCAAATCATAAGTCAAAACGATCACATGCAAGCAAAGATGAAGCCAATAAGGGTTAGTAGAAGGCTTTTTGTGATGGGTAATAAGGGAGACAAATAGTTATGGATTTGTGGAGTTAATAGCCAAGCTAGTAACAATACAATGAGAATTGTTCATTCCAACCTAAGTACCCAATTTAGAAGTCAAAATCAATGTCAAATGACTTCTTTACATTACAAATTTTAAGTAGACTCTCCAAGTATTTTAATAAGCATATAAGAGCTACTACATTCACTTCCTTCTTTTTTTCCCTTTTCTTTTTTTCTTCCAAGCAACAACACATTTTTCAATTCTTTTCTTTTGCTTGTTTCAATCATTCTTTTTCTTTTTCTTTTTCTTTCTTTTCTCTTGCTTTACTTCAACTTTCATAATGCTCTTTTTTCTTCATTCACAATGATATGAATATTAAGACCATCCCAATTCGAGCTTCCCAACAAAAACATAGCCACTAGCTTGACAAAGGTAGGCAAGTTATATGTAGCTTTAAGGATATTAAGATCATGAAGGGGACTAGAAAAAGGGCTAAATTATCAATGTGAAATTTGGCTTCAAAATGCAATGCAAAAAATGAAAGTAATGCTTAAAAGAGATGAATAGAGAACCATATTTGTGCGTTTTGAATAACACACACCATAAGGAGACCTACCACGAACCTAAGAGAGACCGGATATGGATGCATCGGTTTTTAGGAGGCTCTACCTTACCATTTGTAGCTTGCCAAAAGTCTAGATCAAGCTTACTTGGTCCATAATTCATCATCCACCTACTATGTCAAGACATCCCCATGCATGCATAATCCCGTCAATAATAAGCGAGTCAACGCTATCAAGTGCAATAAGGGATAAACAATGAGACATTAGTAGGACAAGCAAAAAGTTAAGCAAGAATTTCACACAAATTTGTCTTAAAAACTCAAAAATTCTCATAATTTC
>JAGPOY010001913.1:4778-19679 GCA_018983105.1 Silene uniflora
GTAGTCTTAGGATGGGTGACCTCCTGGGAAGGTTCCCAGGATGCGCATGAGTGGGGACCAAATGCGCTATAAAGGACCCGTGTTGATTTGTGGGCCATGTACACATCCTGGTGAGCTACCGTGGCTAACATTTCCGGTCCTAGGTGTGGGCCGGTGATGTGACCATAATAGTTGCACTTTTACCCCCCTTAATGGACCAAGCCATGCATGCTTCTATGTACTTATTAGGGTCCTTTCGACCTCTTTAGCTTCCTATTTACTATTTTATTGGGTTTGAGCTTGCTTATAGGTGAAGGAGACAAACCTTGCATAAACGGAGCATTTCGGAGCTAAATGGACGACATCCAAGGGCTGAGCATGTAGGGGAGACGGAAGCAAAGGTCTAAGTCAAGTTTTGGAGCTAAGTAGAGAAGCCACCACGGGCTAGGAGGCAACCCCCACGGGTTTTGGAGCAGGACAAACCAAAAAGGAGCTGAAGTGCATTGAACCCGGGCGGGTCCAACTCCACCCGGGCGGGTCCATCTCGACCCGGGCGGGTCCGAAGGCAAAATGACCCGGACGGCTCCCTGACGACCCGAGCTTCTCCTTATGACTCCGCCATGTCCTTGAACGACACTCCACCTCTACTTAACCTAATTCTTCTACTAGTATAAATGCCCAACTTGTAATAATTTTAGGGTTAGGCTTGACAAGCCCCCTTTAGGAGTAGATTAGAATAGATCAAACTTTAATCATTCCACAAATTGTTCTTCAATCTTTCCACAATTTATATTAATCTTTCAACATTCAATCTTTCAATACTTGTTCATTAGATTAGTTTTGGATCTCTTGGGTTTATGATTGAAGATTGGTGACAAATCTTCATCTCTATACAAGGATCCTCCTTTATTTATGTTCATCTCTTTTACTTGTTGGTATAATTTCTAATCCCTTTTATTTACTTGTTCATCTACATTCAAGTTTGTTCATTTCCTTACTTATTCACCATGTTTGTTCATGTTATGATGTTTGACACCATTTATGACATGCTTAATATGATGGGTAGTGAGTAGTCTCTTAGCTACGGTTAGTGGGGGATTAGGGGAGTAATTATGGGATAGAATCCATAGATGAATGATTGTTTGTTGTGTTTTTAACTCATGCACATGTTATGTTTGATGAAATGCTTGAATGACAAAACTTGCATTGATTCTCTTATGTCCAAACAAACCTTGTAAGATCGAAAGCCTCAAGGATTGTTAGACTACCTTTCAACCACCTTTGTAAGATCGAAAACCTCATTGGTGGTTAGACCATGAATTTTTTTAATGGGGAGTCGGGTGTACGCGTGAGCTAACCCAACTCACCCTAGGAGTCGTAAGATCAAAAGCCTCGATTCCAACCCAACTCATATCATTTATGTGACCATTTATGTGATTTACCATATTCCCCTGTGATCCCATGACACCCTAGCACTTGTTTATTCATTTGTTTACGTTTTACTTTATTTCTTGCTATTTATCGCTTTCATTAGATTAGACTACAAACCCTCTTTAAATCGTGACACCTTGGTACAACTACAACTAGATTGAACGACTTGAGTACCCCCGTCCTTTGGGTTCAACCTCTACTTACTACTTGCTAGTTTGTTGAGCTAAAAATGTGTTTGTTTGCGATACAACGACATCGCATCAAAATGGCGCCGTTGCCAGGGACGGTGTTGTGTATTTGAGTCATTCTTTTGTCTAGTTTTAGTTGTGCTTCACCTTGAGGAACTTATTCCTCAATGTCGTTCTTACCGTTTTCGTGTAGTTTCCATGCTTGTAGTTGTTTCCTTGTTCTAGCAATGATGATGGCACAAGGCTTCCAACAAGAAGAGTATGATCAATGTGGAAGAAATGGGTATAGCTTATATGAATGGAGAGGGTTTGTTGAGTAACAAAACACACCCATATCCTATAACTTCTACAATAAAAACCTAAATTACCCCACAAACTTTTCTTATGAAAGTCTCCACATCAAAAATCCACAAGAACCACCCACCCAAAACCCACATAATTACCACCAAAGCCCCCACATGCAAAATCATCAACAACAATTCTTCCAAGGTCATAATTCCTACAATCACCAATATAACCAACCTCACATCTACCCACAACAAGAAAGTGTGCCTAACTTTGATATCCAAAATGTGGTTCTCCAAATGATAAAAGACCAACAAAACTTCTTCATGCAAATGTTAGAAGAGAGCCAAGCTAGGGATAATGTCCTCAAAAACATTGTTTCTTATGGTGAGGAGTTGGCACATCAAGTTGCTCGAATGGAAGCCACCCAAATGCTCATTGAGGAAGAAAGTGATGAAGAAGATTGAGCACCACTATCTCTCGCTTCAACCCTACCACCTATGAGGGCACGAAACTGCCGCATTTGCTTGATAACTAGCATAGGGAGATAAAGAGTGTGTTGGAGGTCGTGAACTTTCCGGACGACATGAAAGTGGAGCAAGCTGCGTTCTATCTTCGAGACGAGGCTGGGGCATGGTGGAACTAGGTTAAGGAGGAAGCTCGCGAGTACTACCAAGTCAATGGTGGTACTGCCATACCGTGGATTGAGTTCAAGAGCTATGAGGAAGCAATTTGTTTCTGAACACATTAGGAACAAGATGCGAATGGAATTCAACACCTTCCGTATGCCTGAATCTATGACAGTGGCAGAGTACTACAAGCGGTTTAATGAACTGTCAAGGTATGATGAGGATTTGGAGTTGACTCCATTAGGTCTGGCTCTTCGATTCGAGCAGGATGTCACGTCCTGACTTCACGGGAAGGAAATAAGGCGTGCGCCACTCGTGCCAAGACACATGACTTGGTACGAGTCAGGCCTTCGAAATGATATCACTCGAGAATTTAGAGAGAAAACAGCAAAGTACAAGATTGCAGCGAAAAGATTAAATATTATTGATGACTTACAAGAGTTTGTACAATGCTTTACAATACGGAAATAAAGATTTCAATAACGAAGGTTGTGTGAATATTTGTGTGTGTTTGAATGTATTTCTAAGCGTGGTGGAAATAATTCTCAATGTGTAAAAATGAGGCCTAATGCCTCCTTAAATAGGCGCCTAAAAGTGGCGGCTGGGACGAAGGGTAGCGACCCTCGTACCCCTTCGGAAATGGCGGCATTGGTTGAGGAAAGGAACCAATTGTTCCCTTTGATAAATGGCGCCAAAATGGTTGCCGAAGGGGGATGTTTTGGATAGACACAAACAAAGGGAATGTATCGACCAAGGGGGATGCATGGTAGTTATTTAGATGGGATGAATGTGGACAAGGGACGTGGTATATGGCCCTTGGTCACATCTCTTGGCATAGTTGCACCTCCTTGTATTACTTGGACTTGTGGGCTCTATGGTAGCTTGCCCAACTAACCTCAATTAAGGACGAGTTGCCTAGACTAAGAGTGAGCTGAGTACACTTGAGTGAGCTTGTCGTGAGTTAGAGTAAGCTTGTGTTGAGCTGCTTTGAGCTAGTCTTGGCTTCCTACATGCTTGTATGCTTCATGTGAGCTACCATAGGCATCTTACGCGGGCCACGAGAGCATGAAATAGGCCGCTCGTGATATTCTCCCCCACTAGAACGGTTGACGTCCCCGTTAACCCTTAGTATGACGTGACCATGTCCGTATATGGTAACAATTTCGACTCTTCATGGTCATGTCTTCCATAAACGCTAAGGCTTGTATGAGGTTGATCCTTCGACATATTCTTCTATCTTCTTTTTAAATTGCTAAAGGCCAGCCTCTTTCTCCTAAGAAATGTCGCTATCGGGAAGTCCCTTCCATTTGATAAGGAACTCACGGTATGGGGAACGACCATTACTTACATCACGATCGGGAAGTCCCCTTATGTTAGCTCTAATTTACATGTCTTTTAGCACTTATCTAAGTGTTTTTAGCTAACATTTGTATTTCTAATGTGAATTGTTGCTCTAACATGTTTTGTAGGAACACTTAGCTTTATGAGCTAAATACTACAAAAATGAATCACTACTAGTACAAGGCTAAGTCAAGAGCAAATTGTTGGACAAAGTATGGTGATTTGCATGAGTTTTGCATGGAGAAAGTGTTGGATTAAAATAGGAAATGCAAAATGAAGTCAATGCAAAGTCAAGCGCAAGTAGTCAAGTCCAAATTAAAGTGGAAGACATGAGATTTCAATGCTCTTAGGATGCCAAATGAAGGTCTTAAACCGGGTGATTAATCGCACAACTAAGCACCAACATTGGATTCCTATTGATTAATGCACGAATTGAAGAGATTTGACCTGGAATACCACGGTCCCGATCGGGACCATGTGATCCCGATCGGGACGTTTTCCCCCTAGGTTGTTTACGTTACTCCCTCATTTCCTATATAAAAGGAGTTGATCCGGGGCATTTGAACATCTTCTTACACACCCTTTTTATACAATTCTCTCATGTAATTCTCTCTTAGTTTAGTTTAGTTTAATTTATCATTTACATTATAAACATTTCCTTTAGGCAGTGTTTGGAAACGCGGAATTGATTTCATTTTCATGATTTCAATTGTAGAAAATCAAAATGTTTGAATTCAATTCCAAAAGTTCGTTTAGGAAACCCATGGAATTGGAATTGGAATTGGGCGGGACGGATATTTTTTGAGGTCATCGAAAAAATTTTATTTTGAAAAAATAAAATTTTCACGGAAAATATTTGCGATCGGAAAAAATATCGAAAATAAAAATATTGCGATTAATTTGCATATAAAAAAAACGTAAATAGTGATGGAATTAAAATGACTACTACATGATAAGAATTTGAGAGACTCAAAATTTAACTAGGTTGGAATTGGGAAGGAATTGAGTCCAATTCCAATTCCAAATTCTAGATGTTCCCAAACACTTGAAATGTCTCAATTCCGGAATTCAATTACAATTCCTAGTTGCCAAACATGCTCTTAAGCAATTCCAATTTACATTCAGGTAGTGTTTGGAAACGAGGAATTGATTTCATTTTCATGATTTCAATTGTAGAAATCAAGAATGCTTGAATTCAATTCCAAATCCAATTCCAAAAGTCCATTTGGGAAACTTATGGAATTGGGAGGGACGGATATTTGTCGAGGTCATCGAAAATTTTTTATTTTGAAAAAATAAAATTTTCACGGAAAATATTTACGATCGGAAAAATTATTGAAAATAAAGTATTGCGATTAAATTTGCATATAAAAAAGACGTAAATAGTGATGGAATTGAAATGACTACTATATGGTAGGAATTTGAGAGACTCAAATTATAACTAGGTTGGAATTGGTAAGGAATTGAGTCCAATTCCAATTCCAAATTCTAGATGTTCCCAAACACTTGAAATGTCTCAATTCCGGAATTCAATTCCAATTCCAAGTTGCCAAACATACCATCAAGTTATTTATATTCAAGTATTTGTTCTTCATTTCCATTCTCCATTTCCAATTGTTAAGGTAATTTTTATTATGTTTATGTCTATTACCTCATTTGCTTACATTTCATTTTATTCCATTATGTTTGAGTAGATTATTAGTCTAGGGATTAGGGGAAACATGTAATAAAAGTACTTGCAAAATGAGTAATTAGTAGATGTAAACATTGTTCATGTTGTTTCCTTCACATGCTTGCTATGTTTAATATTAATCTTGTTTAAAGGCCTTAAGCATTGGTTAAGTGGGTTAATGTAATACCCGTAATTTGAGAAAGATTTATATTAATAATAATGTATTTTAAATAATTAAATATAGTATTTATAATTAATAAAATGTGAATAAGAGATAATAATATAATAAAATAAGAATTGGGTCGATAATTTGTGATGGATCGTGTGACCTAGGGGTGCGTGCTCGAAAAATCCGAGTAGTATTAATAATAATAATAATAATTCTATTTATAATAATAATAATAATAATAATAATAATAATAATAATAATAATAATAATAATAATAATAATAACTCTAAACCTACCCTATAAATACAATCAAATCTGAAAAATAATTCATACAAGAAGAGGAAGGAGATCTAGACGGAAAGAAGAAAGGAATTAGCTTTATTATCGTCTCAAGGTAAATTCTAAACTATCTCGTAACATACTCGCCTTAAGACTAGTATAACTCGTTTAATAGTTGACCAATTTACTTGATTTGACCGACACCTTGACCCCTGGTCGACGGAGACTAACCGGACAACCTTGGGACCACCAGGGTTCGACGGTGGTGGTGCTTTTAATGGTGGTTTATGTGGGTGGTGGAGGTTGTAGTGTTGGATTTAAAATGGGAATTGTACCCTTTATTGTTACTCGACTTGAATCGGGTTTGGGTTGGTTGAACTGGGGTGGGGTAGTCGATCATTGTAGGTCATCGTGGGTGGTCTGGGGTGGCGTAGCGTGGTGGTGGTTGACGGAGTCGAGTGAAAACAGGGGATTATTGGTGAATGTGTGAGACCGTCTTAAGACGAACACCATGACTTCGTTATTGACTCGTCGGGGGAAAAGGGACCACCTTTGTAATCACCGTGGGACAGTGGTGTCAATGGTGGTAGTAATTGGTGGTATTGGTGGTTGTGGTGGTCGTGGTTATTGGTTTTGTACACGGTGGCTGGGGATGTGGTTGTTGTATGGTTGTCTTAAACCATGTGAATGCGGGGGTGTTCGATCACTTGATGCGACTTGACGCTGACCTAGGCTTGGGCTGCTGCTGGTGGTTTCACCGTGGGTCATAGGAGACCACGGTGGTGGCTGTTAGTGGCGGAGTTGGCTGTTAATGGTAGTTATTAAACCGAGTCTAAGGTGTTTGATGGATTTGCTTCTTGTTGTTGCTCGTAGGTCATAGGCCTCGGGTTTGTGAACTGTACATCGCGGTTGTTGGTGGGTGGGCAGGCTTAGGGACACCGTGGGATTGGTGGTCAACCACGGTGAGGCTGCTGGTGGTTGTAGTAGTGGGCTTGGCTATTTAAAAGGGGGGTTTATATGGGTGTTTTGAGGGTTCGGTTTGGGATTCTAAAGACGGATTTACTCCGGGCATCCTTGAGTTTTATTGGACGACTTTAAGACGGGTTGTGATTATAATTGATAATGTATGATTATAATTAGTATAGTTAATATAATTATTATTTTATAATTAGTTTAATTATTTCGTAAATTAGAATAATTAGTAATTATAAATATCATTATTATTAGGTGACGGACTTGTTAAGGACCATTACTTATTGGATTTACTTAGCTAATTGCTTGGATTTCTTAATTGGATGATTGCTGAAAAGGTAGGAAACTACTCAATCTTGTCTTATTTATATTATTGCTAAAAGATGGATTAAATGTATGTCATGATGGATTGGTGATGGATGAGTTTAATTGTTTACGAGATCTTTTATTGCCTTGCTTAATTTTTCGTCTTATGCCATTATTTTACATCCTACTAGTTTGGTTATATTGTTGAGACTATAATTATTATTGTCTGTTTTGGAGTTGGGAGTTATCGTTTGGCATGAGTGAGACGAGTATTGTATAGGCCAGGTACGGGGATGTGGAAGGGTCGTGGACCTGAGGCGGGACTGTGTGTCCTGAAGACTGTGTGTCTTGGTGTGGACTGTGTGTCCCAGAGTGGCTGTGTGCCATGATGAGGTGGATGGTGTGGAGGATTGTTTACTATGTAATAGTATATTATTCGATGTTGCAAGTTTTGCTATTTTATACGTTGTTTAGTTTTCCTACTCAACCGCGAGGTTGACAGTGTATTCGTGAACACCTGTGATGAACCATAAATGGGGAGCAGACTTGTAGGTGCTTGAGTTAGCTGGACTTGGGAGCATTGGGACGTGAGCCAGACTTGGACCATAGCTGTTGTCTAGATAACATTAGTAGACTGAGCTTTTTTTTTTATGTAATTTCACTTATTTCCGCTGCGTAGTAATTTGTAATATTGGAAGTTTAATTTAATTGGTTTGGTTAACATGTAATAAACCTTTATTGGTTAAGTTAATTTAAAGTACTTTGGTTTGTTTACCTTTGTTAATCGCTACCTCGGGAAACTGAGATGGTAACTCTCCTATTTACTTGAGAGGCCTAGCTAAAGGCTCCTGAATAAATGGGGGTGTTACAGTTAACTCGTTCCATTAGTCGAGAGACGGGGGACTTGAGAAGGACATTCGCATGTGTAGGTAGAGTGAACTAATCATATCGAGAGATCCATTAGACCTTTCTATGGTAGATGATGCTAATGTCGTGAGGCGGGTGTCATTGGCCTAAACAATTGAACAATACTATATCATCTCATGTTTATCTCATGCATTTACATCTTTTACATGTTGAACCGAAATTCCTAGATGCCTTTTATTATTGTTGTTTCTATTTGTTTGCAATACCAATCAAACCAACTCAATCGATAAACCGACCGAGATAGAATTCACCCCATAACAACTTGTTTAGTGAAAACCGAGCTCTCTGTGGATTCGACCCTGTACTCTAGGGTATTTTTGTATAGGTGTGCGATAGCCTATCAGTGCTCGCCTCGATTCCCCTCTTGATTCATCTTCTCTATCGGCATGAAAAGGTTTCAGCCTACTAACATGAAATACGAGATGTGTCTTCAATTATGAAGGTACATCGAGCCGGTAGGAAACATTACCTACTTTCTTCACTATAAGGAAGGGGCCTTCATACTTCCTTATTAACCCCTTGTGAACCTTTCAGAATGCTTTGAAATGTTCCGGAAGGAGTTTCACCATGACAAGATCATCTATTGTGAATTCAATATCTCTGCGGTTCTTGTCTGCCCATTTCTTCATCTTTTTAGACGCTCGGTCTAAATATGCCCTACTAATGTCAAGTTGTTCACGCCATCCTCGTGCCATTCTAAAGGCTGCGGAGCTTTGTCCCGTATATTCCGTTGTCATTGCTTGAGGCGTGAGGGGTTGTTGTCCGAGTACTATGTCGAATGGGCTATTCCCGGTTGATTCTGATTTTTAGAGATTGAAAGAAATATGGGCGATGTCCATGAATTTTGCCCAATCTGTTTGGTTGGCAATAACAAAGTGCCTTAAGTATAGCTCCAAAAGTGCATTCACTCTTTCTGTTTGGCCATCCGTTTGGGGATGCCAGCTTGTCGAGAAGTGTAGTTTCGACCCAACCAACTTGAATAATTCCGTCCAGAATCTGGCGGTAAAGCGGGGATCTCGATCACTAATAATACTTCAAGGGATACCCCAGTACTTCACCACGTATCTGAATATTAAACGTGCGGCTTCTTCCCCGTGCAATTCATTAAAGTGGGAATGAATGTGCCGTTGTAACACCCCCATATACCAAGGGTCCTTAACTAGGGCCACCCCAGCATATGAAGGTGCTACCATCTCAGTCTCCCAAGGTAGTATGCATCATAGAAGAAATAATGAAACATAATTTAAATAAAGTTACAGTGATACAAGGTCTCCAAACAAAATCAACGACAAAAGAAAAAAAAGTACAACTGTCATAACAAACTAATGTCGGCTAAGCTAGACGACTACTCGTGATGACTCTGCCATCCCAGCCCGCATGCAAACATCAATCAACAAGCTCCATCACCTGCTAAACCAACAGCTCACCATCCCCGAATGGATCACCACAGTTTTTAAAAACATTTAAACGGGGTCAGTCAACTACATATAAATGTAAGACAACAATAGCTATACAATAACATCAATGACAACAACGAAAGCAAAGTAACACAATCCATAATCATTCCCAACTCCCTCTCTCACAATTAACTGACTACACACCGCAACGTGTAGTCCTGCCAGATTCCTGCCCGCGACAAGTAATCCATCACCGCCAGTGGGGGCCGCAGCCTTGCCAACAAAATCCCCGCTCATCACAACGAGCGAACCCAATATCTTAATGTGCACATCTCTCTTGGTCGAGATACTGGTGCGAAGTCGTTGTATCGCTCACAAAACAATAATTATAACTTAACACACTAGTATAGAATAGCAAGTCGAGGTTGAACCCAAAGGACGGTTCTACTAAGATAGTTGATTTGTTTAACAATTTATGAGAAGTAGGTATCTCGGGGGTTGTCACTATTTAGTTGATTGAGTGAGGAACTAAGACTAGGATTAAAATAATAGCAAGTAAATAAATAAGTAAATATGAGATGTAATCAAATAGGGAAAAGCACTAGGGTGTCATGGAATCATAGGGGTGATATAGGGATAGGAATCAAGCATACAAGTATTGGATCGTTCGATTGAAGTCGCGGTGAAATAGGGTCGAAACTTTTGGTCCTACAACCCTTTGGTCAAGTGGGTTAGCTTCCGCGTACAACCGGTTACACCTACTAGGCTAATGCATGGTCTAATCGCTTATTGAGGCTTCCGATCTTACAATGGTGATTGAAGAGGTAGAGAATCCATGCATGGTTGTCAAGCAAGCATTTCATCAAACATAACATGTGCATTAAGCTAGATATCACAACAACAATTTAACCAATCAATCAATCCTCAACATAAGCATGAATCCAATCCCATAATCTTTCCCCTAATTTCCTATTAACCCTAGTTGGGGAACTACTCACTAATCATGGTAATAGATGAACAAGTAAGAAAGTAGATCATACTAATATGTGAAATTATGATGAATATGTAAATAAATTGACAAGAGATTAAAAAGAGATTAGGAATTATACCAACTAGTAAGGAGTGAATAATAATGAAATAGGAAGAAACCCTTTGATAACTGAAAAATTGTCAAATCTTCAATTAGAACCCAAGTATTCTTCAAGCTAGATCTAAGATTAATTGTAGAATGATTAAGGAAAGATTGAATTGAAATTGTTTGATTACAAGTAATTAACCTAATTAATTCCCTAAAGTGGCTCTCTTAACCCTAATGGAAGAGAGGGGTATTTATACTAAGTACAAGGATTAGGTTAAGTAGAGGTGGAGTGTCGTTCAAGGACATGGCGGAGTATTAGGGAGCAGCTCGGGTCAAAGATGACCAGGTCGAGCCACCCGGGTTCAACACTCTTCAGCTCCTTCTTGGTCTTACCCTGCTCCAAAATCAGTGAGGGTTGCTCATAGCTCGTGGGGGCTGCTCTACTTAGCTCCGAATCTTGACTTAGGCCTTTGGTTACATGTCCTCTACATGCTAGGTCCTTGAATATCGCCATTTTGCCCTGAAATGCTCCCTTTGTGTCCAATTTAGCTCCTTTACCTACAAGGAAGCTCAAATAATTAATTCCCGAAAGTGGCTCTCTTAACCTTAATGGAAGAGAGGGGTATTTATACTAAGTATAAGGATTAAGTTAAGTAGAGGTGAAGTGTCATTCAAGAACATGGCGGAGTATTAGGGAGCAGCTTGGGTCAAAGATGACCAGCCCGGGCCTTATTGCCTTCAGACCCGCTCGGGTCGGGACGGACCCGCTCGGGTCGTATAGAATCTGCTCGGGTCGACTTCGAGTCACCTGGGTTCAACAGTCTTCAACTCCTTCTTGGTTTTACGCTGCTCCAAAACTCGTGAGGGTTGCTCCTAGCCCGTGGAGGCTGCTCTACTTAGCTCCGAATCTTGACTTAGGCCTTTGGTTACGTCTCCTCTACATGCTAAGTCCTTGGATATCGTCATTTTAGCTCCGAAATGTTCCATTTGTGCCCGATTTAGCTCCTTTACCTACAAGCAAGCTTGAATCCGATACAAATGCAAATAGGAAGCTAAAGAGCAAGAAAGGACCCTAATAACTTTAAGTGCGTAAAAGCATGCAAAACTTGGTTCGTTAAGGGGGTAAAAGTGCGTTAATTATGGTCACATCAGATACCCAAGAGGCGATAAAGGGGCGTGAGATCACCTCTCGGAGTGACGCACTCAGCCGGTACCATATCACAACCATTAATGTATAACAATCAATAATCCAACAGTACTAATCAATCAACAACAATCACATATACCGTTCTAACAGCTATAAACAATGGACCGATCGAGTAGGGAAAACTCTACCTTATTCGAAATTCCTCAATCAATCAAGCACGACAATCAATCGCAGAAACCCTCCTCTACGAATCCGTCACCTATTATAATAACATCCCCAATTACCCTAATTAATCTAATTAGGGTTTATCCTAGTAATACTAAGAAATTCAATCAACATACTATAAAACTTACCGATAGATCTAGATCGCAACGATGGGGAAAAGCCAACCCTAGCCTTGATGTGATCCGTATAGAAGAGAGAGAGAGAGAGAGAGCGTCGTTTAACTTTTTTTTAGAAATGAGTTTAATAAAATGATTAGGAAACTAATTAAGTTATATTTCATTCTTTTATACTAAAATCACTCAAAACCAGAATTAACAACTCGTCAGACCGCTGACTCAACCGAGTAACACTGTCACTCGATCGAGTAGGACCAACGCGGCCGAGTCAACTATGACTCGGTCGAGTTACCATTTTACAGACCCTCCTGTAAAATGATCAGAAACTCAACCAATCCTGTCAGCCAGCCAACTCGGTCGAGCTAGACCCAACTCAGCCGAGTTATTGACAGTCAGAAATCCGTAGTATTACAGTCTTCCCTCCTTAAAAATGAACTTCGTCCCTGAAGTTCACACCCATACCTATAACGCAACAAACATAACCAAAAAGAAGACCTACTAACAGAACTTAGACAACTCCACATGCCCAAACATAACAATTAAAACTCGATTTAACCCCTAAAAACCGTCCGAAAATCAAATGCGATCATCCCCTACCCCCCTAAAAGAAATAAGGTTACGTCCCCGTAACCAAACATACCTGATCAAAAAGATGTGGATACTTTTCTCGCATAGCATCCTCCGCTTCCCAGTTCCCATGTAGCTTCTTCCACCTTGTGATTAGACTACAACACCTTAACCAAATTGGTTTTGCCATTTCTTATCTTCCCACTTTACGATCCAATATTTCCTTTGGTGTCTCGACGTACGTAAGTGCTTCATCCAATTCGACATGTTCAACTTCCAAGACATGGCCAATACAAGGTACATACCTTGTAAGCTGTGAAACGTTAAAAAACATTATGCACGCACTCGATCAAGTGCCGCTGGTAAAGCCAACCGATATGCTACCTCACCCACTCGATCAAGAATATCATAAGGTCCAATGTACTTCTGGCTCAATTTTCCTTTCTTGCCAAACCTCATAACACCTTTCATTGGTGACACCTTCAAAAGTACCTTGTCACCGATTGCAAATTCAATAGCTCGGCGATGGAAATACACATAACTCTTTTGGCAATCTTGGGCCGCCTTCATCTTCCGTCTGATCATCTTAACTTGCTCCACCATCTCTTGAACCATTTATGGCCCCAAAATAATAACTTCTGCACTATCATCCCAGCAAATTGGACTGCTACACTTCCGACCGTATAATGCCTCAAAAGATGCCATACCAATTCTGGTATGATAACTATTATTGTACGAAAATTCGATCAAATCCTGACGATCTTCCCAGCTGCCCCCGAATTCCATAACACAAGCTCTCAACATGTCTTCCAAAGTCTTAATGGTGCGCTCCGTTTGCCCATCTGTCGCGGGATGGAACACAGTGCTCATCTCTAATGTAGTTCCCATTAAATCCTGTAACTCTTGCCAGAATCGAGAAATAAATCCCGCATCTCTATCAGACACAATATCCTTCGGTACTCCGTACAGTCTCAGCTTGCTCCAAGTATCTTTCATTAGAATGAAATGATCTGACTTGGTTAGTCGATCCGATCCACAATTTTCAATATCATATTATTATCTTGCACAATTCTCGGCAAACCTACAATGAAGTCCATCGAAATAGACTCCCATTTTCACTCCGGTACATCAAGGTTGCCACTTATCTACCCTTTATACAAGTCCAAATACAAATGAGCTTTTCTTCTTCAAAACTAGGTGAGGTGATCACCTTTCATTAAAGCATAGACTTTTCAAAACAATGCTCACTTGCAAAACATCAAACCCTTTATTAGCAACGACTTTTTCTTATCTCTTTTTGATGTGCAAGAGATATTGCTTATGACTTTTTCTAAAGCGATAAATCAAGTATTTTCTTTTTCTTCTTTTCTATTCTGTTTTTCATTGCATTTTCAAAAACCTTTTTATTAACAAAAGTAGCCAAACAAGCTTTGATAAAAACTTTGAAGCTCAATTATCCCAAGGGATCGAGGTTCCAACCCATTCTTATTCAACACAACTAACTACCACAACTTACTCGATAGTGTGAGTTGTTTTTGGGACGTAGCTTGTATGTTGGTTAATCAAATGAAAGGCTTAGGCACAAATGAGTTCACAAAAAGGGACCAAGATGTAAGTGTGAAAACAAAAGCTATATGACTATGTGAGGTTCATATATACATGTATATTGCCTTCAAAAATATGTGCATAAACATTTCCTACGGTATTAAGGAATAAGGCCACACTTATGCGTTTTGACATAACATACCACGCAAGGAGACCTAATCACACATCCTAAACGGGACCGGTTTGATAGGCCGGTCATAAGGAGGCTCTATCCTCACATTATGAGTAGGTATGTGTCGATACTAAGTCTAGTCTCAAGTCCAGAAGAGTATCACAAGGTGGTCAAAGCTTAAGGTGTTAAGCATGTCTTCCCGGGGTGTAAACACCCTAACAAAGTCATCACTAGACGTGAGCTATCAAGAGGGAAAAGACACGGTCAAAACAAATTATCGTCATTGAAGACATTTTATTCCCACTATAAACTCTTTACAAAAAAACTTTTTGAAAAGCAATAAACGTGCATGGATGCAATCTAACATATATATATATATATATATATATATAGAGGTAGGATCCGGTGAGAACGAACACTCGGTGCAAACGGTGAGAACGAATTAATTAATATATATATATATATATATATATATA
>JAGPOY010001914.1:0-15932 GCA_018983105.1 Silene uniflora
AACTTTGGGTCAGACAATGTTCGGGTCGGGATTGGGTCGGGTCGGGTCAATTCGGGTTTCGGGTCATTTCCGGGTCAAGCAAGTTCGGGTCATTTACGGGTCTCGGGTCAGCCTTTTCGGGTCGGGTCATTCGGGTCTCACCCATTTTGCCAGGTCTAAGTGACCTATGATATTAGGGGAAATGGATAGTGATACTATTAGATTATGTGCTTGTGACGGATATATCCCTCACAAGCTTGTGACGTGTTAAATATCACCCACATGGGTAGATAAGACAAAAGTAAAGTACATAGGGACACACAAATGCCTTGTTTTTATCCACTCAAATAAGTTTTAATTGACACATCACAAGCTTATGACGAATATCGTCCGTCACAAATAAGAATTTGTGTTATTAGATTATGGGTCTCACTATTCCCACATCTATAATGGCTACTTTTCAAATATTTTCCATGGTTTACCAAGCTTTACTATTATACACTATTTCGTCTAACGTAAGCCTAGAGAGAATCAAAATCATCCAACTAATACTCCCTCCATTCAAATCCACATGGCCACTTTCTCTTTTGCACACTATTCACCAGTGAGCCTTCGTCGTCAATTTTCTCTCAATACGTAAGTGAAAATATATTCATGTGGGATCTTGTTTGATTCGTCTTTACGAGTACTTTAAGAATATCTAACTTTTATAATTTTTACAAATACGTAGCTAACGATATTTACCGCTTAAAACATGCGTTGGCAAACGTGAAAAAAGAAAGTGACCTTGTGGATTTGAATGGAGGAAGTATATTTTTTCGGTTTCGATTCTCTCCATTTCCTCAAAAGAAATGACCCCCATTTCCTATAAACGGCCCAGATCAATTTTTGTAATGATCTAATGCTTGCAATCGTTTCATAAAAATAAAGTTTTAATGAAGGGAGAGGGGAAATATATATTAGAAAGAAAATAAAGACAAAGAAACAAATATAATGAAATCAATTTGAATTTTGAGTCAAATTCAAGCATATATTCAATGCATCTAATGCATATCGAAAATTTAATACTCCGTAGTTTTTTGTTTGCATATCTCCCAACTTTGCTATTTCTGGTGTTGACATTTCGAAATATTTCCCCTTTACAAATTTGTTATAAGTCATTCTGCTTTTCTGATAACATGTCACAAGGCCAGACATTCAATGGTTTTCTGCTTTTAAGAGCTATTGGTCTCCCTGAAAAATTTGGGTGTCCTCCGGAAGTACGGTATTCCTTACACCAAAGGTATTATAATATTCCATTTGGTGGATTGTCGTTGGATGAAAGGAGTACCATTCTTTCGAAGGACACAATAATTTTTCTGGTCTACCTTTAGATGATTATATTCATCTTAATTAATTTTAAAATAGGACAGGTGCTAACCCATGTAAATAGATGAGACAAGTTTATTAACATTTCCTAGACAATCTAGCTTTTTCTCATCTATCTGATTGACCCGTTTTATGATTACGATGGATATACGCGTCTCAAACAGAATTTGTGTTTAGAGTATTTTAATTTATTTTAAGTACCCATTTTTATCCTTTAAAATTGTGTTTTTACAATACAATCATCATAGATTAAATTACGTCTCATCTATGTCAAATTAGAAACCGTTCTACGCTATTATTGCGTAAAACGGATTCAAAACCATGGCAACTATAATCATTTTAGTTAATTGAAAAAACAAAAAATGCAAAAATTCCATTCAACTCCATTCGATTAAGTTCAGTTTTTTCTATCAGTCGAAAAGAACAAAACCTACGAGAAGAAAGAAGGTAGGCAGCCCAACACTAGAAAGACCTTAACCAAAACACTAACCCCAAATGAGGTTTGTCTAATATCACATCACTCAACACACAAACCTCTCTAACAACAAACCTCAATACAACAAAAGACAAACCTTTGAAATATAGACAAACCTCATAAAAATATACTACACGGGGTCCACTGTCACTCACAACCAAAAACACAAACTTGTATACAATATTGTAACCATTCTCGTCTATGAACCTCAAACCTCATTCCCAACAATAGAGAGGTTTGTCAACAAACCTCTAAAAAGTAGACAAACCTTTGTTGATAAACCTCTATTGTTGATGTCCTAAGGGAGTGCCTTTATTTGGGCAGAAAGTTTAAGGTAATCATGTTTTACACAAAATCTCATTGAAGACACACCATATCCGTCACAAATGAAGACGGATACAATTTCCTCTCACAAAATACCCATCAAGGGTGAGTGGGGGAGCACATGGGGGGTGCCCACCTTGTCCCCTCTACCCATTTCCTCTCACAAATTACCCGTTGCAAGATCCGACCCGTCTTCAACAAGACTTTTTGCATGTTTTAAAAGGCCCTAAATTGTGCTTAGACAATAGAAAGTGCTTAATATATAATGGTGGACACTAGGGTTTAATTGAGCAATTATCCTAACACCATTGTAAAAACTGTCTCAAAAAGATACGACTTTGACTTGCTTTTCTTAGATAATTAATCATTAGTGTAGATCTCGCGCAAATGCGCTGCTTTTTAGATAATATTTTAAAAAGAAGTTAAATATTTTATGTTGCTAACATGCTAAGAGAGAATATTTGATAGTTTCCACACCATATAAGATTGACGTTTTAACTGAACTTAATTATATAAATTACTTAATTATTAAAAATAATATATTATTATACGATTACATTTAAGAAAAGAATAATCTCAAAACTGACTTAATTATACAATAAAATTAGATAATTTGCAAAAAGAGATAGTCAACTTGTAGTACCTTTATATCAAAAGACGGGAAATTAGAATTATGAAAAAAATTTGTGCAACATATTTTGTCTCATACGTATTATTAATGCAATTTGACATGTATAACAAAATAAAACATATCTCATTAATGTGTGTCCACAAATTAAAAATTAGTAGTTGTATCTCCTATTTATGATATAGAATTAATATGATATATATAATGTGAGGAGTGGAGACCAATCATAGAGCAGAAGTGAGGACCAATCATAGAGTATTTTACTTGGGTGGAAAAAGTTTAGAGAGCTCTTACCATTTTAGTAGAAGGGGGAATTATATTTTTAAAATTTGCAGACATTAATATTTAATATTTCACTTCATTTTTATCTAGATATGAAACAAAAAAAATTGAAATATAAAACTAATCAAAGAAAATAAAGTTTAGTTATGATTTTTTTTAATTAATTTATTTTTTCTCACGAAGTTAATAGTAATTATATGTCAAGTTATTCTCTACGATAATAGTTATTGCACTACTGAAAATTTTAGCACTTATAGTTTATAATTTAATAACAATGATATTTTATTTGAAGGAACAAAAATCATAATTAAAAGAAGAATTTAATTATAAGAAGAATGTAATTATAAGAATATATATTTTTTTGAAAAGATAATAATGTAATGAGATAAAAATTTTATTTATTATCTTATATAGTTAGATGCCTTTTGGAGGGAAAAAACTAAGAGAATTGTTATTCTCGTAGTAGTAGGGGGATACTATAAAAAAAGGAAAAAATAAACACAAAAAAGCCTATTTCTCAAATGTTTTTGGTCCTATTGATGAATTTTTTTTTTTTAAATTTGTATAAAATTTTCCATCTAAGACTAATTAGGTGTACAATTACCATAATACGGCGAATGTACATGAGTAGCAATTTTGTATTCATATTTGTGGGATTCGGTTTCGGTTAAACCTATCATTCGTTTTCATCAAATAGTTTGTAGCGAATATTGTTTGGAATAAATAAAAATGGTTTACTAGAGTAGAGTGGTCGCGCTTTTTTCTCTTGTGAAGTAGCAGTAATTTGATGTAGTTTATCACGCAGTTTTCATCTTGAGTCATCCGAAAACAACTTCGTTGTGTTGTTAACACAAAGAAGGTGCGTACATCTGACCTTCATTTACCCCGCGATTTACGCGAGCCATTGAGACACCAGGATAATCTTCTTGCTGTTGTAATTTTTAACGAATATAATTTACTTTTTTTAAAGTTGAAAAAAAAAGGCTTACTAAAAATTCAGATTTTTCACAGGGAGTGTTGTAATGCTACTAAGAAACTTTAAAACATAACAATGGTGACACTATTTAGGGTTAGGAGTCTTAGGAGTGGTGACCTAATAACATGTTACATGTGTAATGTGATTGTGATTATATATTGTTCAACATTTCATCATAATTTCCTAGTAGTCAATTTCACACTTTCGCATCACTTTGTGTGGCTCATAAGACTACCAAATCTCATGCAATTTTATGAGTCTACTCTAAGATCTTTCATACGGAGTAGTTATTATAATACGACCTAATAAAACAACGTCAAATAGTTCAGGTAAAGTGGCCATAACACTCTCGACGAGGACATGGAACACGAGTATTCGCCCGTGTG
This sequence comes from Silene uniflora, assembly GCA_018983105.1. Lineage (NCBI taxonomy): Eukaryota > Viridiplantae > Streptophyta > Magnoliopsida > Caryophyllales > Caryophyllaceae > Silene > Silene uniflora. Next base: position 4,419 of record JAGPOY010001914.1, read on the forward strand.
AATGAGAGGGACCCAAATATGAGGTTTTTGTGGTTAAGACGAAGTATCGTGACAATATGGTTACCAGCATCGATCTTCTTAAATCAAAAACAGGTTAAAAAAACGGTTTTTCTAGCGTGTGTCCTAAGAGCACATATTATAAGCCTAAATAAAGAATCAAAAAGGAAAGGAGAAACTTGCTTGCTTTGGGTGTAATTCAACGTACTTGAAGAATTCCATCATGTTATGTTCCCAAATGATTCTTCAACGAAACTTGCTTGCTTTGGGTGTTTAGGCATTTAAAGACTAACAAAATGAAATACGGAGACAAATTTAACAAGAGAACGTTGATAAACAAGCGACTAGAGAGTAGAGATCATCGAATAATTAAACAAGCAACTACCGGTCGGCGATATACAATTAGCCCTCATTTCGGTTTTGAAAGGATGGTTGGGCGAACCTATTTCCTTATGTTCCAAAAATACATTACCACAAATTATGACATGTTCTGCAATTCAACTCCACTATCCGGTGACATCGTCTCCCTTCCTTTGTGGTTCGGTTGTCTTTCCTCGAGTTTTATTAGTATCTTTTTTTAGTGTTTTTTCTTGTTGACGGTGGTAGTGGATTACCAGATTACGTCATTTTCTGGGTCTGTTGCTCGGTGGTGGATCGGTGCTTGCCTCCGTCTTTGATTTAAAGTTCCTTTTTCTTGTTATGTCCGTTTATTTATAGGACTTTTTTCTAAGTTTGTGCTAGTGTTTGGTTGTCTGAGGTACTCATTTTTCTGTTGGTTCCTTTGCTGGGTTTGTTTGTATTGAGGGGTGTTGTGTTTTATTCAAGGTTTTTCTGTTGGTACGGGGTTAGGTGAACTCGTTTTCACCTCTTTGGTAGTTGAATTATGTCTTCTTCTACCGGTAACTATAAATTTCTTGAAACTTTTGCTTGTGCCCATGTTAGTGATGGGTTCATGGAGAATGATGGGGATAGGATGTTAGGCTCTTTTATGAAAAAGCAGGGGAGCCTCCTGACTGAGGTGAGGGAGCTAAAAGAAACGGGGAACGGTTTGTTTAGGCAGAATGAATTTGATATGGCTGCAGCATGCTATGATGAAGCTTGTAAACTCTTGAGTTTGAGCTTGGGAAATACTGGAAGGGAAGATATTCATTCACTATCTGACCTCGTTGTTTCTCTTCTTTCTAATATGCCTGCATGTGCGCTGAAACTCGAGGGATATAGAGCTGCTTCGGGTATGTGTTCCATGATTTTGGACACTTTCCCTCGGAATGTTAAGGCACTTTTCCGTAGGGCAGTTGCTTCGATAAAATTAAAAAGGTTCTCAAAGGCTGAATTGGATTTGGTTGAGGCTTTAACTGTTGAACCTAGTAATAAGGATGTGTTAAGGGAATTAGAGGTGGTAAGAAGCCACCTTCTCATTAAGGAGAATGGTAAAAGAGTTTTGGAGGTTGATGTTAAAGATTGCGTGGAAGGGAACAACAAGAAGCATATCAATGTCTCTTCATCTGACATGGGTATTAAGGATAGTGAAAGCGTGATCACGGAGGTGATGGAAGATCAAAGTGATGTAAGTATGAAGGATAATGAGAGTGTGAATATGGAGGAGACGGAGTTTCAAAGTATTTATGCTAAAAAGTCAGTTTTTGAGTTCACCAAAAAGGGATGTGGTAGCTCCTGCCGAAGGATCCCCGCACAATCTTATAAAAAAATGTTGGAAGGTAAAAAGATGAGTTTTTATCGTCAACGTGATTTGACAACCTTAACAGTTCGGATCATTAAGAGTGAGGCTTCTAAGGGGAGAGATACTATCAAAGAACGACGTAAAAAGAAGAAGAAGAAGAAAAGGAGATGTCATAAAAAGTGGAAAGCTAAGACGATGGGGGCCATGAATGAAGACATGACTCCATCCGATGTTATCAATGTAAAACCTGCCATCTCTAGTGTTAGTTTGAGCGCATATACTGGGGGCATGATTTCAAGCACGTCGTCAACTTGTGACAATGCTTCTCCTCCTGATACTCATATCTATCAAGATTACTCTATGGGTGTTGCTAGCAATCCAAGCTTCCCTATTTGCCACGTGAATGAAGAAGATTCTTCTTTTTGGCATCCACCTCAGATTGAGTCAAATAACTATGAACCTTTCATCTTTTCAGCTCGACATAAAAAGTGTAAGACTTACTCGTTTGAAAAACCATCAGGAGCCCAGTCTACTCCTATGCTTTGCAGGTACTCCCCTCCTTATCATGTGCGTGAGAAATGGAGAATGGCCAATATCAAGAAGAACCATAGCCAAGGGGATGAATCTCCAAGACACATTTTATCTACTTCCACAAGAAGTAGATCTCCCTCTTATAAATTTCTACGTCCTCGTGGCGTAAGTGTGTCTTGTCGCAGGTACTCCTCTGAAGCTCAATTTATGAAGAAGAGAAAGGGAATGCTCGCGCAAGTTGCCACTGATCACCCCGTCAAGAAACCTTGTTTGGTTGTTAACCCCATGTGTAGTTTATTTTCTATTCCTAAGAATGTATTAATAATTTCCGACTCAGAGAGTCGGGTAAGTTCTGCAGGTACTGCTTGAGGAACTTTTCTAATTGGGAGTTGCTTTGTGTTCAAGTATTCCTACCTTAACAAATATCAGCTCGGACTGATAGTCACGATAGCTACTTACGCATGATCTTGAATTTCGACAACATCAAAAGCTGTTCTGATTTCCTTCATACCATAAAAACTCGTACCACAGAAATATCACGCAAGGCTATGATACCACTTCCACATTTCCAAGGTGTGTATTAGACAGTCAATGACCCTTGCTGGAAGTCGATTTCGATCAATCTTTGATACCCATATCCAGATATTCCTTCTCCTTGTTTGGGTACAAATGTACAATAATTTGATGTCATGTTGATAATAACACATGACAGCACAAAGTTTGTTTAGGTACAATAATTTGATGTCATGTTGACTCCAATATTCAGATCTTCCTTCGATTTCGATCATGTCGATAATAACACACCCGAAACAGCTTAAAGTTATTGGAGCGTTGAAGCAAAAGAAGCGGGGTCGTAGCGATTTCTTTTTTATTATCAATGACATTCTTAGATTTTGTAATCATTTTGCGTCTATTAGTTGGGCTTTTGTTAAGAGGGGCGCTAATAGAGTCGCTCATGAACTCGCTCATGTCCGACCATGGAGTCTGGGTAGAAGGTGCTGGGAAGACTCTTTTCCCCGAACCATTGCTTTTGCTGCATCGCTTGATTTGAATGATACTTTGTAGTATTAATTAAACCCCTTGTGGGTTTATTCCTCAAAAAAAAAAAAAACAAAAAAAAATTGGTCCTCTCCCCTTATCAAACCTTTGCTTTTCCTAAAATAATGACCAACATGATGGTCCACTCAAGCAAACAATTATTATTGGTCAACTAATCCCAGACAGCAAATCATACATAATGAATAATGCAAATAATTTACGGAAAAAAAAATAAAAGGAACAAACCAGCTCCGGGAAATTCAATAAAATCAAAAAAAATATAAAAAAAATTAAGCAACTTTACATGATAGTATCCTGACGGCAAATGAACCCAACAAAGCCAAACCTTTCGCCTTTTAAGTAAACACACGGGGAAGTATTAAATGAAAATCAAATTATATGTACTGCACTCCAAAATCTAAGCAGTATAAATGATTTTCCATGTTTGCCAAATTGCATATACAGCAATAGTGCTTAAAATCCAAATATATATGAATGTAATGCGAAAAGAAGACCAAAGAATGAGAAAACATGAAATGTAAATGCGAATTAATACTACCGGATTATGCAAGACTCAAAACTTTTTAAAGACCAAAAAATGAGGTAATGATAACCAGAACTTGATCAAGGGGAGACTTAGTTTGCACCAGTGGTGATCATCTTAAGTTAGAGCCTGCATCGCCTCGCTGCTTAGTGCTTACATCTTCAGAAGATGGGACCCAACAAGCAACAAATAAGGGATTTGTTAGCTGAGAATTGCAGAGGGGCCATGGACAAATGGCAACCATAGAGCCCTTGAAGGGTGGAATATTGCTTCGGGCAGCTTCGATATTTCAGGCACATAGACACACCTGCCTCTGCCTTCCCCATTCTCGAGTACTGATAATGATAGTCAGTAAAATTTCATGCGCATGCCTCTATATGTTTCTGTAGATCACTATCCACAACTTACTTCATGACGAAGCAAATGACATGAAAGACTCACGACGCTGATGCACGAGTTAGTGACAACCTGAAGGCGGACAACTTCGGTTGCCAGACTGACGACGACCCGACACTTCTGTATGCAATCCCGGACCTTCAAACAAACTCAACACACCAATGCATGCAGGGACTTCTAAAGATAAGAAAGAATGTACCAAACAGGGACCGGCCTCATACGGAAATCGCATGGCTGATGGCCAACTTGGCCCATTCAGCAGACTGTTTAATTGAATCATCATCAGATGATAAGCATTCATTCAACAACTCCCTGCATACTGAGAACTGCTGAATTAAAGGGCCTGCACTGGTAGCCAGCGTATCTGCAAGGTCACCTAGGACTCCAATGGCAGTCTTCATGACAGCATCATCCCTACACATTTGAGTTGTAAGTAAATTAACAAGATCAGCACCAAAATTCTTTAGTCAGATTATTTACTCCCTCAGTTGCTTCAATACCTTCTATTTTCGAATAGTACAACCTTTAGGGTGTGTTTGGATAGCATCCTCCAAATCTTGCCTATTGTGGAGAGATTTTGATTTGTCTTGGAGTGAAAATGGATCCCTCCAAATCTCTCCCCTCCATTTCCCCCCACCCTTATTTGCTATCCAAACAAAGGATTTTCAATCCCCTATTCTCCCTCCCTTTCTTTTCCCTCCAAATCACTCAATCCAAACACACCCTAAAGAAAAATTTTAATAATGGAAACTATTACGAGTAATCCACTTGCTAACAGAAGTTTACTAACATGTCCTAGCAATTGGCCAATAATCAGATTTAGGTGCTTGATGGTTGTTATGTAGTTTAATGAAATGTCAAAGCAAGTGGTCCACTTTCAAATGACTTTACAAAGAAATGAAAGTTACTTATGCGTTCAAGAGAGTAAATTGCAAATACTCAGAATATGTGAACTTACATGTCTTTCTCCTGGTATATGCTGTCAATAAATGAAAGTATATGACGCGCATCGGGGAGTAGGAGCTGGGATTTTGTCGTATTCTTAAAGCCTTGAAGAATTCCCGAATAAGCTTCCAAAATTCCATTTCTCAACAGATTGGTGTAGTCCAGCATTTCATCATCAGCACCAGCTGTCTGACTAGACAGATCTGCTGCACTCTGAAGCATTGGCATAGCATACATCAGATATTTCTCGAAGTTCTCGCCAATTGCAAGAGCTATGTCGCCAAAGCATGAGAATATAGGAGGCTTCACCGATCTGTGAAGTTGATTGCTTGACAAGTCCTTAAGAAGTTGAGTCATAATCCCATCACAATAAGGTAGTATCTTATCTTCCATTGCCCTGCATAAATCTCCAACAACACCAACAGTGACAGCACACACTTGGTATACTTCAAAATTTTGTAGACCCATTTCCAGATACTTATAGAACTGAGTCATATATTTAGCAAATTCAGGTCCCGCAGCATAGGCAAGAGCGCCGATTCCTAACATGGCCTCTTCATGCACTGTGGCACTTCTACATGTAAACACGCCCAGAAAGAGTTGCATAATTTGATCAGCATACTGTAAAAGAACGACGCGGGTTGGCTCTGAAGAACTGAGCTTCTGAATGATGACCTGTAAGCAACCGCACAAAAGACCTTGTAGTTCTCCCTGTTTCCCATCAGGTGAGATACTCTGAGATTCAAGTGTTTTGTGCAGTTCTGTCATAATGACAGGAACTAGCTCAAACACCAAGGCAACAGTTTCATCAGTTGAGCACCTCACCACCTCATTCAGTGTTTCATAGGCTGCAGTTCTCAAGCGCGACTCCCCTGCATCTTCCCTGTGACTGACAGTGAGAAGGGACGTGACAATCTCCTTGAAATAAGGAGTTATAGGTGATGATGGGCCAACATCCTCAAACCCTTGAGCAAGAAAATAAAGAGCACCACAGGCCTTTTCAGCAACATTAGGTGCATCTTTCATCGCTTGCAAAAGAACAGTCACAATCGGCTGACAGTTGGCAGAAGTGATAATAGGAGTTTCCATGGCTGCTGCTACATGCAGAAACTCAAATATTCGACCAAGAGTCCACGCTGTGGTATCCTTCACATGGGTGTTTGGATCATTTGTCAATGCAGTGAGCATGAAGTTCAAAGCAACATTGACGATTGCTGTTAATTTTTCAGGTGCAGGCCCCTCCAAAATAGACCCAAAGGCATATGTGGCTGCTTCTCGCTGTCTCCAATCAGGTTTAGTGATATTCTCTTCAATAAATGGCATCACAAGAGGCACAATATCATCGGTTACAGTTCTTGCAACAAGGCCTAGACAAGTGCCCCCTGCCATGGCAATGTTCCAAGCTCCTTCATCCTGATCTTGATCCTCCTCTTGCTTGAGGAGTGTCTCCAACAACATTGGTACAAGGGCAGGGAGAGCTTGTTTAATAAAATAAAAGCAAGGAATATCCGAGTCACCTAAAAATTCACCTCTATAATCTTCAAGAATGTCAATCTCCTCATCACAGATTGAGCTCCATAATTCAATCGCTTGAAGGGCAACTGGTTCTTCATCTTCCCGTACAGCCTTCGCAGTGATATTAAAGATATCCTGAATGTAAGGAGCCAGCTTCTCATAATAAGCAGATGATATAGCAACCACACATTCAAAAGCAGCTTGTCGTATCTTCAGATCAGTAGATAAAGTTGCCTCACAAACAACCCGCATGATATAATCTCGCTCCATATCATTGTTAAAGTTAGCCTGGGCAAAGCCCAAAGCATTATACAATGCATGAGTAGCAGCAAGCCTAACTTCACTGTTTAACTCATTAGCATTCATACCTTGGACAACGGCTGTCAGGATTTTATTAACTTGATCCTGATCAACAACATCAGGGGAGACCTCCTCACACAAATATCCAAGTGTCTCTAAGGTAGCTTGTTTTACATGAGGTGGAATTTGGTGAATATTTGCTAATAGCGAAGCTATCAGCTCGGGCCATTGCTTTTGGGGTAACTCAATTCCTGCAACCTTCGCAACCACTTGGGATGCAGTTGAACGAGCCTCATACACAAGCGAAGACAGGGACTGAATCAAGAAGGCCTTAATCTGATTTTTCACTCCCAAATCAAGAGCTAACCATCTCTGTACAAGCTCAAATTTCCTATGTTGATCCTTCGCATCCAATGCATTTTTAAGAATAAGCCCTGCTAATTTTCGGGACTCAGCTGGTTTCTCTTCGTTAGATAGCTCTCCTGCAAGTGATAACAAGAAGCTAGGGAGGTTCTGCTCCTGAAATTGCTTGAGAGTTTCTTCGGCATGCTTCCGAACTGTACCATCAACTGACTGCGCATTTAAAAGTACTTGTGTGATTTCCATCACCATAATATACCTGCACCAAAATATCTGTCAATATCTGACACACTGAATGCCTGAGAATCTAAGATAGCACCAAAGATCACAACTTTTGCATGACATAAGAATTTAGTAAAATGAATGAGCAGCAGAAATCACATAGCAAAAGTTATCATAGTCATGTACTAAAAAACACAAGCTGGATCAAGTCATTTGCATCTGCAAAATTTTTTGCCATTGCATATCCAAAACAACTCGGATCCGAACTCAAACGAGAAGCGTGACTAATCATACAAATATACTTACTACTCCATCCATCCATTTATATTGTCACCGTTGATTTTTGCTTCATCCCAAAATAATTTGCCCCTTTTTTATTATCTAATCTAGTAAACTAAAAGGCCCTTTTAATAATATCTAAAAAGGCAAAAAAGATAGTTGAATACGGAATAACCTACTCTATTGAAGAGGGAATAGTAAGGGTAATGTGAACTCTCTAAGGCAAGGGGGTAATAACAATATTTTGACATTATTTCATAAAACTAGTTGTTCCTGATATTTATGCAGAATATCGCCTAAATAGATATCGGTTACCAAAGTCGGAGCAAGAGTGGCTAACTAAACCCTCGAATATATACCGTAACTAGTACAAAATACTCGGCAAAGTCTAATAAATCGGTGTCAATTGATGTAACTAGGAGAATATGCACTCAACGCCGATCCTCAACACCAAAACTACTCAAATTTCATCTTAATAACTCAATAGCTATCCAAATCAGATATACTAATCAACCCAAAATAGTCAAACACCAATCAAAACTCTAAATTCAAACAATTGTGCAAACCAAATACACAACCAAAGCACAAAAAAATTCAAATTAAGTAAAATTAACTAAAATTAAATAATTTCAACTACTTTCATATGATACTAGTATTCAACTAACAATTCCCCAAATAATAGATCAATTGTTCGATCAAAGAGAATTAGCAGCGAAAACCGCATCCGATCATAATAATCTAATAGAATAATTATAATTATAACTGTAATCGAGATTAAAGCTTTGATACTGGATCAATTGATAAACAGTAATTGAAGTGAAAATTGAATTAATTGAAGTAATGAATTACCTGAAAAATTAAAGGGATTGAAGATAAATTGTAGGAAAAGGGTAAATTAATCGTCGATCGAAGATTGAAAAACCGGCGAATTTGAAACCCTAGGAGAGAGAAATCCTAGAGAGATATAGAGACAAGAGGAGCGGATAGAGAGGAAGAGGAACGCGGTTGTTTTAAATATAACGGAAGGATTCAATAATGATACTTATAGGGTAATACTCCGTATACGTTTATATTATAGGGTAATACTCCGTATACGTTTATTTTATTATAGGAGAGAGAAATCCTAGAGGAACGCGGTTGTTTTAACTATATTATAGGGTAATACTCCGTATACGTTTATTTTATTTTATTTTTTTAAGGAAAGAAAACTAGGTTGATACTCTAGAATAGGATCAGTCTATCTCATCCTTTCGGATGAGCAAGGAGAGTGAGTGTCATTGGCTGTCAACCCACCTCGAAAAAACAGGATATGGTCCTGGATTGGCCATAAAGTCCGCTACTTTATTAGCCTCATGAAAACAATGATTAAGATTAACTTCTTTGAATGAGGAAAGTTCAATTTTAATATCGGCAATAACAGAAGAAATTTCCCAAGGAACCTTCCATGTCCCACGTATAGAGTTAATGACATAAAGATTATCCTCTTCAATAGCTATAGACGTATATCCCAAAGGTTTAGCTACAATAATGCTTTCTCTAAGGGTCATAGTCTCAGGTAAGAGAACACTAGCATTACCGCACGATTTAGCTCCTATTAGCAAAACTTTACCATGATGGTTTCTAATGATGTAACCTAGCGCTGCATTATTATTATCTCGTTTAGAATCATCAAAGTTAATCTTTATGAAGCCTTCCGGCGGTTTTTCCCAGACAATGTTGTCATTGCATTTTTTATGGCAATATAATGTTCTCCGCGGTTAAGACTCATATCTTGATTATCTAGGTCTTTAAACTTAAGGTCAAACCATTAGTAAAACGAGTTCAAAATAGCATGTGTAATCTTATCAACATCTACCAAAATATTCTCAAAGATAAACTTATTTCTACTATACCATACATTCCACCAAATAAAGGAGGTTTTAAGAAAGGAATTGGGGGGAACAGATTCTTTAAAGGCATTAAGTTTTTCTACAAAATTTAAAGTTTGATTATTCGTCTGGCGATGGGAAAAGGAAACTAAATCACCAACTCCAACCGCTTGACAAATATTAAACAGAACAGGACAGTGAAAGAAAAAATGGTCTCGATCCTCTGTATGATGGTTACAAAGGATGTCGTGAATAGGAACAGTATACCTTATTCCATTTAATAAACGCAAATTCAATTATTCAAATTATAAAATTACTATTCCGTATATTATAATTGACAAAAACTCTAGTTTACGTAAGAGTTTGTGTAGAACAGGTATTTTATAATTATTTTATTAGCAAGAACTCGTAGTTGAATTAAACTTTATCTTTTGCTAAATAGTGTTATCTTTTTTATTGATTTAGAAAAGAAGTCTAACTACTTTTTAAATGAAATTTACAAGCACCTTCTATCATCACTAAAGGAAAATATTATGGCCCTGTTTGATAAATAGCGGATTAATTCAAGCATAAGCAGATTGCAAAAGCAGATTATAAATGACAGATTTTATCAGAAGGTTTGACTAGCATATTACAATTAGCAAAATTAATTTGAGTGTTTGGTAGTTGGCAAACTACGATTAGTAGATTGTTACTTTTGTTTGTAAAATGGAGAAAAAAATCATATTTTACAATATGCAGCATATTGTAAAATAGCATATTGACTCAAAATATGTTGTTTACCAAACACTAAAATGAGCACATTAATTGGTCAAACATGTTAAAACTCTTGAATATGCTAAAAATTGGCCAATATGCCGTTTACCAAACACCGCCATAATGTAAAACGATTCTGTTTTATAAAAGTGTAATAGCGATCTTACAGATAGCAGTTATAAAATTTTAGCTTTTTTGATCTCATTCATCTGAAGTTTTGAATGGATGAGATGTGTCATTACGGTACTTAATTTACTCATAAACCCAATATAAATACATGTAATAGAATAAACAATGCTATAAGGTGAGTGATAAGTGCCTAATTTGTACTTCCTCCGTTTCATTTGATTCTTTACGTTTGCTTTATACACATGTGTCAATGCACGTTTTCTTTTGTCCATAACGTTAGTTACATGTTACTAAAAATTATAAAAATTTGATATTCGCAATCCACTCGGTGAGACGATTTAAACAAGATCTCACATAACTATCTTTTATGTTATATATTAGAAGTTGTATTGAAGATTCTTCTTACTAATGAATAGTGCCGAAAAAGCAAACGTAAATAAACAAATGGAACGGAGGAAGTATATTTTATCCCCCTATGTTAGCTCTAGTTTACATTATAATTTGCACTTATCTTAGTGTCTTGAGCTAATATTAGTGTTTCTAGTGTATTTTGTGTATTGACATGTTTTGTAGGTGAACTTAGCTTAATGAGCTAAAATGACTACAAGTTGAACTAGAATGTCACACTAGCACTTAGAGATGGCAATGGATCGGATCTGGACCGGATCCTATAGGATCCAGATCCAGATCCATTTCACTGGTAGTGTATCCAAATCCTATCCAGATCCTACGGATCTATAATTTCAAATTCCATATCCAGATCAAATGGATCCTATTGGATCCGGGTAGGATCCGGATCCAAAACGGATCTCAACAAGTTTAAAGAAACGTTATACCTCAGTTACATGTTAGAAGTATATAAAAGTTTCGATATTATACGAGCCTTAATAACACACTAAGTTGTCAAATGCCGAAATTTTCTACCAATTACCATTTACCGGTAAAATGGTAAA
>JAGPOY010001915.1:3446-19377 GCA_018983105.1 Silene uniflora
AAATCTGGATTTTATATTAAAGTTTTCGAGTTTTGTCCTAAAGAATAAGAGTTACTATATCGTAAAGTGCCTTAATTCACCCACTTAAGCATAAGTAAAGTAAACTTTACGAAACCTCAAAAAATTTACACATAAGGTCAGTTAGATATATCTTGGTTGTACAATACTAATATACAACTGATTGTAAAATAGTATTGTATCAAAAATATGGTCTTCAAATACTCCCTCCAATCCACACCAAACTCCCCGGTTGCTTTTGGGTGGTCTTCGAGACGACACTTTGACCGTAGTTTTCGTCCTTTAAACGTAGAAATTTTTCGCAACAAACATATTTTTGTGAAAGATATTTTCATAACAAAACTAAATATGTAAATTTTATTTTTCAAAGGTTTATATTATTGAGTGAATTAACGGTCAAACTTTTCGAAGTTTGACCCTCAAAAAGTGAATGGGGAGTTTGGTGTGGATTGGAAGGAGTAACTTAATAAGTAACTATATCTCATATGAGTATTTGGAAATTAGTAGAATGAGTTTGTTTAACTTTTATAACTCCGTAATACATAGGCGGTCAACTATTTGTTGAGGTTCGTTACTTTTCCATAGCAATAATAAGTTTATTAATTTATTTTTACTTTTAGCGATGATTTCAAATTAATAAATTACGGAGTATTTGTTTGCATTTTGTTGAAAAGGAAAAAAAAAAGTTAACTAAATAACTAGAAGAATTACGTCGATTAAACCTTACATTTAAAAAATAATATTGAAAAACAAAATAGTACAATCAAATGGGTAAATACGTTTACCCAAAATTGTCGTTATCGCATTTTTAAGTAAATAGATACTTTATTAGCAAATTTCTTTGTATTATAAAGAAATAATAATTTTTCAGAAGTTGAATAAATATCTTTTTATACTCCTCATCATCATTTGTTATCTATTCATTTGCAAAAAATCAAGATATCACATAAATCACATGGCCATTCAGGGGCGGATCTGGGTGGGGAAAAGTGAGGGCACGTGCCCTACGCGAGAAAAAAAATTATGAAAAAAAAAGAAAAAAAAATTAAGAAAGAAGGAATGAAAAACGCAATAACAGTAGAAACCAACAACCACTACACACCAATCAAACTAAACCCTTAAAAATCCCCAAATACAACCACCTGCCGCCTCACTGATCAGCCGCCTGCCGTCCACCGCCGGTCTCCTCCCCATCCACCTGCTGTCCACGGTCAACCTGCCCCCTTCCGATATTGCCACTGCATTGGTAAGTTAATTTCCCCCAAATTCGATCTTTTTGCATTTGATCGATCAAATCAAAATTGATCGATAAATTAAATGCATTATCTTCTTCATTGCACAAAAAACCTCACTTCTCCACCACACTTGTTCTTCCAATTTTCCATGAACCCTAAAAAAGTCAGACAGTTTGTTCGAATTACCTATTGTTTCTTATAATTGTCGGATTTTAGATTTAATTTTATTCGTCTAAGTTGTGAGGATTATTTTAATTAGAGCTAAACAAATGATTTGGACGGAATAACTATTATTGAATCGGAATATTTGAGTTTTTGATTAAATTTGTCGTCGATATGAGATGTTTAAGCTGTTTGGGGGAATGATTTTCGACTCCTACTACGATTTTGAGTGCGAAGTTTAATCTATATATATGGTGGAGTCTTGTAAAATGGTATGAGCAATGAACTTTTGAATAATTGTTTAGTCCATCATGTTAAGAGATTTTTCTACACAAGTTAGTAGTGATTATTATGATGTTACTAGGCGCTTTCAAACATAAATCCTCGTCGGATGGCTTTAAATTTTTCGTAGATTTTTCCTTTGTAATTATATTGTATTGACGATATGAGAATTTTAATGTACAAATGTTGTTCGCAATTTTTTTTTGTGTGCCCTCCCTTTACTCAAATCCTAGATTCGCCCCTGTGACCATTTGCTTTCTTCACATTTCCAATTGCCCTCTTTACATGTATATTTGTCCACTTTTGTTCAATTTACCAGAAATAAAAATAGAAAATAGTTAAGTATTAGCCAAAATAAAAATAGATAACAATCCACAGAAGAAGTGTAAAAAAATAAGCTTTGCCCGTAACATTATACGGAGTACTTTCTAGCTTTAGGCTACAGCCTACAAGACTCCCACAAGTCACAACTTGCAAGTCGCTACCTACTACAACCAATAAATGTGTTGGGAAAGTCAAGGTCTACAAATAACCAAATTATTATAAGGAGAAGAAAATAAAAACAAGATGTACATGGCGTTATGACGTTAAATGATGTAAGGCCACTCACTTATTTAACCGGCAAGCGGCAATTCTCTCAATTATATGACGTTTTGCCCGGTTTTAGTCAACACACAAATTAATTTTCATTTGCGACGGAAATTTAAGACGAATAGTGTATCTTAAATGAGAATTTGTGGGTTTTAGGAATTTAAACATTCATATGAATTTGAAAAATGAGGATGGTAAAGTCAGCTGAATTTAACTCTCTCATGGTAACCAAACGATACATTAACTATTATATAAGATGGTTTTCTTGTGACCATGATAAAAGAAATCTCGATTCTCATCTCAGCTACATAAATAATCGGTTTTTGACTACTATAGTGAAGATCATAGGTGAAGTTGGAAGCTTCACATTCAAGGGCACAAATATAGCATTCAAATAAACACAAAGGATCAAAGTGAACAAAGGCATGTCAAAGTTTTAACAACCCGGCTCAAACCTTGGGTCGGGAGCGGTTACTCACGATAGCTCGACTGCTGTGTTCTTGGCCCACAAATTAACATGTGTCCTCTACTTCGCATTATTTCCTCACTTATGACTCATGCGCACCCTATAAAATCTTCTCATGAGGTCACTTATCCGACTACTCCCAAGTAAGCACGTTTAATTATGGAATTTTTATTATGGGTTTCCATCAAAAAGTACATTTTGTTAAGGATAATTTGTAAAACACTACCTTTAAAAAACAATCTTTGCGAAATACTACCTTTAAAAAAAACATTTGTAAAACGCCACCTTTAAAAACCAAAATGTTGCGAAACACTACTTTTTGGCCGGATTTTGTCAGCTTAATTTACTTCCGTATTCCGTCACACTCCTTGCTCATGTCAAATTCATGCTTGGTGTTTCGCAACATTTAGGTAAGCAAAGCTCCCGTTGACATACCTTTTATACGCTCCCGTTGACATACCTTTTATACACTCCATGCTCATAGCAGTGATGACACGTGCAAACTATAATGATACCGAAAGTAAATTAAGCTGACGGAATCCCGCCAAAAAGTAGTGTTTCGCAATATTTTGGTTTAAAGGTCGTGTTTTAGAAATGTTTTTTTTAAAGGTAGTGTTTCGCAAATAGTGTTTTTTAAAGGTAGTGTTTTACAAATATTCTAAAATAGGAAAAGTCAAACTAGGACTATGGGAGAGTCATCCCCGCAAATAAATTAATTTGGTCGGAATCCGGCCAAAAGGTAGTGTTTCGCAACAATTTGGTTTTTAAAGGTTGTGTTTTACAAATGTGTTGTTTAAAGGTAGTGTTTCGTAAAGAGTGTTTTTTAAAGGTAGTATTTTACAAATTATCCTTTTGTTAAAATGAGTAGTACTTTCAATCTCTTTATGAATTAGTCATTTAAGCTTATCAATGGACTTTTTCAATTAAAATGAGGTGTTATAATAATTACTCTCACTTGAAAGGCAACATCCTCATTGTGAGTCTGGGAGCATAATCATTATTCTCTACCTCAAAATCCTCCCCCACTAGGTGGGCGATCACTTTAGAGCGTTTAACGGCTGCCTCCAAGGCCGTATAACAGATGCCTCAAATCACCACACGATCGCAAGGTTGCTCTCATACCACTTTGATAGGTCGTCGTTAGTATATACTTAAACAAACAATCGTTTATAAATTCTACAAACAAGCTAATATAGCAAGTAAGCGGAGATTGATCCACGAGGACGGTTATTCTTATGCCAAATAGAACTAGATCAATTTAACAGCTAAGCACAAGTTTGATTGCTTGAGAGAAGTCTCGAGTTTGTTTTTGTCAATTAAAATAGGGAAAATGCACACGGTGCCCTTGAACTTTGATATTTTGCCCGAAATACCCAACTTTTTGTTCCGGAAAATTTTAAGAGGCCATAACTCGTGTTTACGAGCTCAGAAA
Source organism: Silene uniflora (assembly GCA_018983105.1). Taxonomy (NCBI): domain Eukaryota; kingdom Viridiplantae; phylum Streptophyta; class Magnoliopsida; order Caryophyllales; family Caryophyllaceae; genus Silene; species Silene uniflora. Next base: position 7,633 of record JAGPOY010001915.1, read on the forward strand.
GTGACTATTTTTTTTTCAAATTGATCAACTTTCCGAGAACTACGACTTGCAAAAAAATTGTCGAGTTTGGAATTCGTGGCTAAGAGATAGGGTCACTCAAAGTTTGTTCGATTAAAAAACCTTTGACATACAAAAACTCCTAGCCACGGGATCCAAACTCGACAATTTTTTTTTCAAATCATAGTTCTCGGAAAGATGATCAATCTGAAAAAATTCGTCACTTTCTGAGCTTTTAAATATGAGCTACGACCTATTAAAGTTTTTCGGAACGAAAAGTTGGGTATTTCGGGCAAAACATCACAGTTTAAGGGCACCGCGCGCATTTTCCGTTTAAAATAATCTATCTTTCAACAGTTGAGACAATGATCCTTCTATAGGCCAGCCTAAGTTACAGTTCGAATAAAACCCACATCCAATGGTTGAGAATGCATCTAGGAAAGTAAAAACATAAGGATAATATTTTACAAACTGAAAATGAAGTCAAATAGGTGAAAAAATAAAGCAATAAGGTAAAAACAGACTGAGATAAAGTTGTTGCAGTCTCAGTTATGCAGGTGATTGTTGCTCTTGTTTGCTAGTTGTAACACCCCCAAAAGTCGGACCCTTTCCTTTGGGTCAACCCGACCCTTGGGAGTGCTACATACTTGGTTTCCCAAGTTGGTAGTGCGAACAATACGATAATGAAACGATTTACGGCAATAAAGTTTAAGTCATAACACAAATAAAATAAAGTGCGGAAGTCATAAGGTGTTACATGTCTAGGAGGTGCACAAGGCTACCTTGAGTGAAGTACAAACCAACTATGAGTGGAGTCTAATGTCAATAGGTAAAGACAACGACTACGACAAGCTAATGAAGACCACTCCCAAGCCATCTTACTACTACATGCAAGCCCATCTGTCACACTGCTCCCCATATGGCGGAAATCATGCACCATATGGTTCACCACAGAGATTTTAAAAAACAAGGTTAGCTTAAATGATACAAATGCTCTATTAATCATGCTACTACTCGAAGCATGTGAAGAATGAATGCAATGCTCATGAATAGATGTAGTATGAGAAGTATACCAATATTGGTCCATACCACTTCATCTCCATCACAACGGTGTCAGGAACACGTCCATGACAGCACTATATCAAGGTACTCCGAACACGTCGGTGGTATCGGGCTCGAGAACGATTCGGATACCCTGCCAGACGTCATGTCTCAACCACACGCGTCCCTCCAACCGCAAGTCCCAAATGTGCACATCCCCTTTGGAGTGGGAAGCTACAAAGGGAGACCCAAGCCGAAGACGGTATCTCAACCGCCTTTCGTCTCCTCAACAACAACAACCAATCCATCACATATATCCTCCATCAATCCAAGACACAAGCAAGATAATATAACACAACAAAGAATATGTTTCACAACAATGTCATCCAAGATTCCATGTAATTACAAATGCATTTCCTTTTGAACTCATCTCTTTCATAAGGATATATTACATGTTATAAAGCATATAGTTTAGTGACATGAATCTCATTCCTTTATTTTCCAACAAACCATGTAATATTCCACCAACACCATATGCATCTTAAACATGTTATAATGCAATCTAGAAAGATGAACAACCAACTACAAGGAATGACTAATACAACACCCATATCATTAAAGCTAGTAGGGAAGAATCTCTACCTTGTTATCTTCTCAAATCTCCCAAGCTAGCACTAAAAATGCTCCTCTATGAAGCTTCCTACACAATATTAATTACCATCCATTACTACATAATCTACAACATTAATTATTAAGTAACTATAACTCATTTACTAATCACCCCTCTTAATTTCCCACTTAAATAATCATAACCCTAATTTGGTGACATGCTAGAATTAGGATTTAGCAAAGATGAAAGATTAGGAAAGTGATTAGTGAACTTACCAAGAAAATGATGAACAAGAGGATGAACAAGAGGATGAACAAGAGAATGAACAAGAGAAGAATTCCACCAACATTGCTAATATTCAAGTGAGTTTGGTTTAGGTGGAATATGAGAGTTAGGTGAGGGTATGGATAGGGTTTGGAGGGATTTTAGGAACAAAATCTGAAATCTTTGGTCAATAGTGGTCAATAGTCATAATAGAGAATAGACAAGACAATTCACGCGGATTTTGGTTGAAAGCAACCCGACACTTGGTCGAGTGAACGGTCCACTCGGTCGAGTGGCTGTCGGCAGAATCTTATTTCCAATCTCAGCATCCATTCGGTCGAGTGGTGCATCATACTCGGTCGAGTGACATCTACTCGGCCGAGTGACACATCGAATAAGTCCTGAAAGTTCGGGTTATTACACCAGTTCTCAGAAATCTCGAGGTTATTGTTGCTCCCTTGGCTTTTTGTGTAACACCCCCATCCATCAGGGAGCCTTAACAAGACCTTCCCCAACAAATAAGGTGTTACCATCTTGGTTTTTCGAGGCAAGTATATCAAATAACTTACATTTAAGCTCTTTACAACTTTTATCAAAAGAAAGGTAACAGCCAAACTATAACATAAAGATACAACTGGTGAACTACTAGCGTCTACGAACAACTATATTGTAACACCCCCATATACCGAAGTACCTTACCAAAGACCATTCAAGCATATGAAGGTGCTACCATCTCAGTTGTCCGAGGAAGTACTGCAGTGTAATATGGCAGGTCTTGACAGAAATTGAGAATTCTGACAAAACAGAAAACACTTATTATTCAGACAATGCAATAAACTTTAGGAAATTGTTAAAAATAGCAAATGATTTTTAAAAATCATGAAACTTGGTGACAAGTTAGTTTAATGAGTGACTTAACACTGTACCAATTTCTAGGATTTTAGAAGGCCTCTAAATATTTTTAATAAATTATAGAACTCAATCTAGCAGCTCAGGCTCTGTAATGAAGCTATTATAACTAGGGTTAATTGATAAGAATAATCCAAACTATGACCCACCTGCTCAAAATAATCCCAATTATTCATTATTCCAAAATAATCTAATCTATTCTATCATTTAACTTGTATTGCTATCTCACTCCTAATTACCTATTATCACAGGTAAATTTCATTTTTTCTAGGTCATCTTTCTTTTTTTTACATAATCTTCTTCTTCTTGTCCATTTGGTTAACTGCTCTTCTTGTTCCGACGGACCACTAATTAATCTCCAAATTCTTCCACCATTTCATTTCCCCAAATCTCTTCCTTATTTTCTTCCTTTAAATTTCTTTATGTTGTCTCTTAATCTTCTTCTAATTCAAAGAGTAGGGCAAACAAAACTGACTTACTTCAACATGACTCACTCGAAATCCGGCTCAAGACCCTCCTTCACCCTCACGCGAAACCCGACTCACTTCCTCCTTCAACCGAGTCACCCTTGACTCACTGAGTTAACTCACTGCGAGGATGATGTGTTAATTTTGAGAAAAATGGGAACTTTATTACATTTTGAGGTAACTAAAGGAAATTTAGGAAACGAGTAATTGATTAATTGGGTTTTTGTGAAGAAAGTTTGGGGGTTGGTATGCAAATGAAGGGTTAAAGAAGGGGAATTTAGGGGTTTTGATTGAAATTGAAGATGAAGAAGAAAGAGGGGATTTGATAAAAGAGGCTTGAATTCTACGCCATTGTTAGAGGGTGTTTTTTGATTTTTGTGTAACAATGTTAATTGTTGGAGTGAATTGAAGAAGATTAAAGCTTTGTATTGACTGAGAAATTAAATCACCAAATTCTGAACCCCCAGAACTTTAATTGTGCATTTCCTACAGAAAAACAAATCAACAAAGTATTCCAGAAGTGGCGGAATAATTTACAGGTGCACAAACGTAAAGGTAAATGGTGATGATTACAATAATAAAAGATAATGAAGTATGATGAAGATGAATGAGTGAAGAAGGGGATGAATAAGCTGGTAAATAAAGGATCAAAATGACTTAACAACAAGAGGGTAACCTGTTCAATAGGTTGCCCTTCCACCAAAGCAATACAAGTTAAGTGGGGGAATAGATTAGATTATTCTGAGATAATAAATAGGTGAGATTATTTTGAGCAGAAGGATCACAGTTTGGATTATTCTTATCAAATAACCCTTATAACTATGACTGTTTTGAGATTTAATCTGACACTGAAACAAAGGGATATAATTATCAAGCTAAGAACCACAGCAAGCACAGGTAATTAACTCAACAATTTAGCCTTAGAAAGAATTAATTCACAGCAAGCACAGAATTAAATCTAACTTAGACAGACAATGAGGCTCAAACAACCCACAGTAAGCACATGATTGAATAAGGACTCACCAACAGGTACTTGATCAATATTATGGAGTATTACCAAGCCTGACTCAACTCTTAACTTAATAAGATTGTAAGATTTGCAAATAAAATGGGAGAAATCTCAGGTTTTCAATTAATCAAGTCTGAGGAAAAACAGGTTACAGCCATATCCTTATATAGGCCTGCTTGGGTGTGTTTCCTTACAAGTTTGAACCATAGACTTCTCATCCAAGGCCATGATTACTTCTTGATGAAAATAAAGTAAAATGGACTATATTACAACGGATACAAAAGAGATAATTAAGGCAAAGCTGAAGAAAACAAAAGAGCAGTAGGGTGATAGTGACAGGTTCTAAGTTGTTCTTGGCTTGGCTTGCAAATGAGGTTGCTTCTGTTGACTCTGGGTCCTTCTTTACATTTGGGTGTTATCTTTGACCTTGGGAATCAAGGCCAAGGAGTCTAGCAGACTTGCTTTTGGTGGTTTGGCCAAAAATGGAAAGAACTTTATCAGACTTGTCTTTTGTGTGCCACTTAACTTCAGCTTAGTTTTCTGTGAAATGCAATGGGTGGTTGGCCTGGCTCCTTAGAAATGAAATGTACTTAATTTGAAGGTGTACCAGCTGGCCATGGTGGCTGCTGGAGGTGGCTTGGCAGTGGTCCTTGGTGGCTTGCAGAAATCAGACAGAAATGCTAGATGGCCTGACCTTGGCTTTCAGGAAATAGGCTGTGGCATGTTGTGGCCAGGCCGTGGCTTGGCTTTGCTTGGTCATTGGCCTCAGAATGCAGGCCATGTCTAGTGAAAGCCAGGTCATGGCTTGCCTGGCCTAAGCCATGCTCAGAATAGGCTAAGCCTTGCTCAGCAGCTCCTACTGCAGCCTCGTCCTCCTGAAACGGGCTTGACCTCAAGCATGCACTCTCCTCATCATCAGGATCCTCATAATAAGGACTCACGTCACCCACATTGAAGGTACCATGGACCCTATATTCCCCCGACAAGTCTATCTTGTAAGCATTGGTACCTATCTTCTCTAGAACTTCAAAGGGGACATCTGCCCTGGGCATCAGTTTGCTCTTTCTTTTGGATGAGAACCTTTCTTTCTTGAGGTGTAGCCAAACCAAATCTCCTGGCATGAAACCCTTCCTTCCCTGAGTAGCCTTTGACTGCTTCGTGTATTTCTCATTAGCTAGTTCAATTTGCTTCTTGACAGACTAATGCAATTTCAGAAATTGTTCAGCTCTTGCCTTGGCCTCATACTTCAGCTCTTCTCTAGGAATTTTTGACAGTTCCACAGGCATCAAAGAATTGACCCCAAAGACTACTTCAAAAGGACTATGGCCAGTTGCAGATGATGAAGCTCTGTTGAATGCAAATTCAGCTTGGGCTAGCTTCAGATCCCAGTCTTTCAAAGTCTTGCTTACCACACATCTCAGAATCCTCCTCAATGTCGTGGTTGTGACCTCAATCTGGCCATCTGTTTGAGGGTGGTGAGTTGTGCTGAATAAGAGCCTAGTTTTCAGCAGCTTCCAAAGAGTTTTCCAGAAGTAACTGATAAATTTAGTGTCTTTATCAGATACAATAGACCTTAGAGCCTCATGTAGTCTGACTATTTCCCTGAAATAGAGCTTTGCAACACTTACAGTATCCTCGGTCTTCTTGCAGGCAATGAAATGTGCCATTTTGTTGAATCTATCCACTACTACCATGATAGAGTCCCTTCCCCTCTGTGTCCTTGGCAAAGCCACAATGAAATCCATGCTGATATCCTCCCATGGCCACTCAGGAACTGGTAGAGGTGTATATGGACCTGGTTGGAATGAGCTTTTGGTTTTCTAGCATATAGAACATCTTCTGATTATCAATTGGACATCTCCCATCATCTTAGGCCAGTAAAACTGGTCTTGCAATATCTCTAAGGTCTTTTGCACACCAAAATGACCCCCCAATCCTCCTGAATGGACTTCCCTTATCAACAGATCTCTATAAGAGCCTCTAGGAACACATAGGCTGTTACCATAGAATAAAAATCCTCCTATCAGCACATACTTGTTTCTCTGAGTTGAATCTCCCTTAGAAAGGTGAATCCAGGCCTTAGAAAAATCAGGATCTTCTTGGTACAGTTCCTTCATGAATTCAAACCCCAAGATTCTCTGCTCCATGACAGTTAACATGGAAGGCCTTCTTGACAAAGAATCAGCAAAAACATTAATTTTGCCCTCCTTATACTTGCTTGAAAATGTGAAGGACTGTAAGTACTCCACCCATTTGGCATGCCTGTGACTGAGCTTGTGTTGGCTGCTGATAAACCTTAGTGCCTCATGATCTGAGTGAAGCACAAATGGCTTGGGTTTCAGGTAGTGGCTCCAATGCATGACAAACCTTACAATGGCATAAAATTCCCTGTCATAATTTGAATACTTTAACTTGGCCCCATTTAGTTTTTCACTGAAATAAGTCACAGGTCTTTGCTCTTGGATTAGGACAGCCCCTATCCCAACCCCACTAGCATCACATTCTACCTCAAATAGTGTATCAAAATCTGGTAACTTCAGTATGGGTGTCTCACACATTAACTTCTTGATCTTCTCAAAGGACAACTAAGCTGATTCAGTCCAATGGAAGTCCCCTTTTTTCATGCACTCAGTAATTGGTGCAACAATAGTACTGAAGCCCTTAATGAATCTTCTATAGAAAGAAGCTAAGCCATGAAATCCCCTCACCTCAGTGATTGTTCTTGGAACAGACCATGATTGCTTGGCTGGAATTTTCTCCTGATCAACAACTATACCTTTTCCAGAGATGATGTACCCCAGAAAAGATACTTCATTGGCCATGAAGGTACATTTCTCTAGCTTCCCATATAACTTCTATTCCCTGAGGATTTTGAAAATTGCTTCCAGATGAAACAGGTGCTCATAAGGGTTGCTGCTGTAGATGAGGATGTCATCAAAGTAGACTACAACAAACTTCCCCAAACAAGGTCTCAACACCTCTGTCATTAGCCTCATGAAGGTTCTTGGGCTATTTGATAGACCAAATGGCATCACAAGCCACTCATACAATCCATGCTTTGTTTTGAAAGTTGTCTTCTATTCATCCCCTTCTCCGATCCTCACTTGGTGGTAGCCTTGTCTCAGGTCAATCTTTGAAAAGATCATGGCTCCACTCAGTTCATCCAACATATCATCCAACCTAGGAATAAGGAACCTGTATTTGACTTTGATATTGTTGATGGCCCTACTGTCAGTGCACATTCTCCATGTCCCATCTTTCTTGGGAACAAGAAGTGCTGGCACAACACAAGTGCTCAAGGATTCCCTCACAAATCCCTTAGCCATTAACTCCTCAATCTGATGATGTAACTCTATGGTGGCATGTGGATCACATCTGTAAGCAGGTCTGTTGGGTAACACAGAACCTGGCACCAGATTAATATGATGCTCAATGCCCCTCAGTGGAGGTAGCCCACTAGGAAGCTTATATGGGAACACTTCCTGATATTTTTGAATTAAGGGAGTGACTTCTGCAGGTACTTCCTTGCTCTCTCCTTCTCTAAATTCTTTGGATAACAGCATCAGGATGGGCTGTTCTTGCTTGATTTCTTTTATCATGGCTGCCTCTGATAAGAACAACACACCATTGATAGTTTCGGGCATGTTTGGAATGCCATAACCTTTTTGATTTGGTGGCAAGGGAGTCAAGGTGACCGATGCGTGCATTTCATATAGACTTTACGGTCCATTTTGGCACGCATTTCTAAGTCATTTAGGTGATTTCTTGTCACTTTATGCCCCGAATTCGCTACTTTGTACTTTCATTGCCATTTTGCAGGTACAAGCTGAGAAGTGGTGAAAACCGAGCCATAACTGTCCCAAGCACGCATATTTAGGAGATGGAAGAGACGGAACAGACTTCTCGCGCATTGGGAAGCGTGAAACCACCCCTTATCCAAGTCAAAGGCCAATTATGAGTCATCACGGGTTGCATGAAGAAGAAGACCTCGATCGAGCTGTCTTGTGCTCGATCGAGTGGTTTGCATATGCTGAAGGCCTCGATCGAGCTTTCTTGTGCTCGATCGAGTGATCACTATTGAAGAAGGTCTCGATCGAGTTGGTGTTTTACTCGATCGAGAGGTTGGCTGAAAGATTCTGTTCGATTGAGTTGATGATATCTTCGATCGAGTGGTTACTGTTACTGGGCCTAGGTCCGTTACACATTTGAAGGGTTCTGTAACGATTTTCAACATACTTGAATTACAGAATTCCCAAGACCTCATGCATGTTAAGTATTAAGATTAAACAAAAAGGGTAATTAGCAGACTTACTTGGATGCGGAAGAATTCCAATAATATGCTAATAATAAGTAGTATAATAAAACCCAAGTTGCAGCTTCTTGAATAATAATAATCCGTGGGACCGTCTCACAATAACGCCCCAAGTCTTGCGCCTCTACCGGTATCCACACGATATGAGTATGTATGCTAGTACAAATACAAGGGCAATTTTATTCCTTCTTTCTCCCTTGAGTTTTTGTTTTTCAGAAAACTGATCATGAAATATGTCCCCTACATCTCTATATATAGGGAGTTCAAGGAGAACCCTAGACTATCTAGGATTAGGAAAGTTTAATAGAATAATCATTAATTATTCTTATTACCTTTATAATTAATATAAATCTATATTAATTATGATATTGCCCAAAACTCATCTAGTGTGTGACCCTGTAGGACCGATTAATACTACCCAAATCCTAACTCATTTAGGACTCAGACTACAAGCGGCTCCTAGCAGAACATTGTAGCCACATAGAGTTAAACGGTTATACAATATTCCGGACATATGGGCAAACTAACTCCTTCAGTCTCTCACTTGCACTTATGTCCTATAAGGCACCATAATCTCTTTGCTTCTATCTCTTCAGATGAGAATAGGGTAGGAGAAGTGGCATCCCTATAAATCTCTATCTCTTTTCTCGAATCTCTGAGTTGAATTGTTACAACAGACGACGGACTTTCACCTCGTCTGGGCACGACCATGCACTTACACAATTCACACTCTTCAAGAGGCCGAAGATGATAAACTCCTTTCGTAAAGGAGGAGCGAATCCCATATTGTCTAACCACATCTTGTCACATATTCCATGACAATTCCAACCATCACCTTTATAGCCACCAGTCACGGTTGACGTCTAGTGATGTCAAAACTTGCATTTCACATGTACAAAAATAGTCAAAGACTCAGGTCTAAAGACTACCAAACGGTGAAAGAAACTTTGTTGACACTAAGCGAAACCTTAACAAAGTTCTTCAATGGGTCAGTCTAATACATATTCCAAACATGTATCCATGTGGTTGGTTTGATATCTCAATATCATGACTTACGGAACGTAGTCATCAACCAACTCACATACTAATCATTATGAGGCATAAGTGTCCCTTTCACTATGTCCTGATTAGAGACTTATATAAATACATTATCTTATAAAACAAAGTTCCATATCCAAGTCACGCACTTAGTGATCTGTTTAAACAATGTATACTATTTTAGGACAAACATTCAATTATACGATAATTAAATGCAAAATAAACCCTTTTATCATATAAAAGAACATGTCATACAAACGTATCAATTATATCGAATATAACCTCTCACTGAAATAAAGACCTCTTGGCAGTATCAAGACCACTCGCTAATGCGTCTTATACAAATCGCAGTGCTATGAATTTTTCATATTATAATTGCGAAAGAGGTTTTATACGGGACATGCAACCCTTGCATCGGTCATTATCTTGCTTTTAATTTACCTTATCTTAATAAAGTAAAACCAATAACACGCGTTTGATTCTTAAATCAAATGTACTCTTTGTTTCTTCAAAAGCAACAAAGTATATAGTTGTGTATATGTTTGATTTACAAACTACACACTCTATTTGATGCTTCATAAGCAATAAAGTACTCATTTTAGTTGTAAAACTAGTCATAGTGTCGTGCCTGAAACCATTTCAGCACGCAATTACTTTCATTTAAACAAAATGTGTCCAGATTACAATCAAGAACCATACTTGTCTATTTGAAATTGATATCAACGTAACCAACTTACAATGATTGTTTCTCATGTTGTCCATAATAGTTATCAAGCCTAGATTGGTATCCACTCGTCATACGAGTATGTAAACAACATCTTTGCAAGTCTCATTGAGACAACAAAATGTCGTTTCCCTAATATGTACGTCATTAACATACTAAACCATTAAAGCGAGTTACACTCCCATAATTTTCATGTACACATAAAATTATCTTCGTCTTAAATAATTCAAAACACTTCTGAATTATTTTATTAAGACCGAATATTCCAATCTCCAAATACTCGTTTTAATCCATGAATGGATCATTAAAACTTTCTCACCTGCCTAGCGTACTCCGATTACGTGAATATCAAGAAGTGTCTGACACAACTTATTGCATATTTCCGTTAAAGAAAACTACAATATTCACGTATACCTGTAAAATCTCATCTCATGAATGTTGACATTTGCTAGGAGAATCCAAACACTAAACCATTTTGGACTCATGGGCTTCAAGCCACTAAGCACTTTTAGAGTTGGAGCTCATTATTGCTTCCTTAAAAGTCAAACTTATGCGGCCTTATTCATAGGTGGTATATCCATGACTCTTCATGGATCTTAGCCATCTCCATCAACAGTTGATGAGAATTCCTATGAATCTTGATCTCTTCAAGTATATTCTACTCCCACTGTTTCTTTTAGAAACAACATTTTCATTGAGAATTATTTCAAGTAACAAACTCTTTGTATTTGAATAGGACGTAGAATTAATATCCTACCTTAGGATAATGCCACAAAGTAAATATATCTCAAATTTATTTGAGTCTAAATTTCAGAAAACTATTTTTATTTTAAAAAAGTTTTAAAGATCTCAAATACCAAGAAATACTATTTAGGAACAATTCCAATTACATATTTTATATGTAATGTATTTTCACTGCCTTAGATGGAAACAATTTTATATTGTGTACCTATAAACTTTTGAGCGCATAACTCCGAGAAGAACGAGATCTACATGACTCGTCATAGAAAAACCATATCAAAATAAGTGTAACACCCCGATTTATTTAGGAGTCTTTAGCAAGGCATTCCCTAATAAACCGGACGGTTACCATCTCGGTTTCCCGAGGTAGTGAATAACAAATTAAAATCCAAGGCAATTTATATAATACTTTACTTAATTATTACAAAACTTCTTTTACATAAAACTACAAAAGGATTAAACAGCGGAAACGACATAATAAAAAGTGAAGGTCTTCTAATAATCATCTACTACTAAGTCTTCTGATCCAGTGCCTCACGCCGATCATGCCCCCATCCTATCTCATAAACCTGTCAAGTCTGCTCACCAATATTTGGATCATCACAGGTAGACCTGTCAAAATCTGACCCGACC
>JAGPOY010001916.1:13297-29227 GCA_018983105.1 Silene uniflora
GGAAGGTCGGGAAATCAATCCTGAATAAACTCATATTTAAGCTTTGTTTCCAAGAAATAAACTTTTGACCAAAATTTCGTTTGTTTTAATTTTTTTTTTTTTAAGTATTTGATAGTTAAATTATTTACCAAAATAAAAGTAGCATGGGAGAAATAAGTTACTGTTTTTTTTTTCTCTTTCCATTTATAATTTAAAATATTAAATATAGAGAACTTATTATGTCCTTTTATATCATTTTAGCAAAAAAAAAAAAATTGATATCTTTCAGTTCGTTTGCCAAACACTTGTTACTTAATCAATTAAATTATCAGCTCTTACCAGACTTTACTTCATAACCAACCACAACGACACTTCATCATTATTGGGTAATTTGTTGAACATGTTACAAAAAAAAAGAAATACGTTAGAGAGCAGATCCTCTGACCATTTCATATCCATCTTGTATCAGTGTATGTTATTATTTCTCCTGATGACACTTTATCACTTTGATATAATATTATCATTTTATTTTTCAGATATAGTATATGAATAATGTTTATATTCTTAATACCATTTAATTAGTTACATTGTGCATTTTGAGTATCACTTACTTATATTAGAATAATCATAATAAAATAAATGTAATATACTTATATTAGGATAATTTTAGTAAAATATTACGAAATTAACTCTTATTAGGACAATTTTAATAAATTTGTTTCAAAATCTACTCTTATTAGGAATTATTAAATTTATTAAACAAATCTGTAGCCAATCATATCGCTTGAAAAGTTTCTGCTTTATATATATGTATTGATTCTACTCTCTTATCAACAAACCTCACACAACTCTTTTACTCCTATTTTATTACTTTCCTTCATGTTTTGACCCCACAATTCTTTATTTAACTACTAATAATTCATCTCTTTATCCTATCACCAACCTCACACAACTCTTTTACTCCTATTTTAATACTTTTCCTTAAGTATTGTGCCAAAAACAAAGGGGAAGATTATGATGAATGGGAGGGAGTATTATCATGCTCTTTAGGAAAAATCAATCACTTCACAACAACAATAAGGGCATGTTTGGCCTAACTTATGAAAATGAGTTTCTACTTCTGAATAATAATTTTGCATAAACTAATTCTTGAAAAAACTTTTGCTGTTTGGGCTAACAAATTTAAAGTTTTTTTCTTCTTTAATTTTCATGTAATGCTAAAATGTCATTTTAAACATAAAACAACAACAATCATACCGTCCTTCTTATACTTAAAGGCAATCTACTAAAATAAAATATTATAAAGGATGGGGCTTGGGGGTAAGGAGGACGGTCCCCTCGAAAAACACATGAATTTTTGATGGAGCAAATCATAATTTTAGTGTGTACGGATTAGGAATGAATGACAAATTAAATTTTGCCTATGAAAGATAATTCTACATGTTTTATTAGACGTAAAAGAAAACCGTGTCGAAGTATGAGATCCAGTGAAAATAGAAGATTTTGAGAAATAGAATCAGAAACTACTATTTTCTACATCTGTTTCTGGGGATTATTTTGACTTTTGGGTTTAAAAAAACTGATTTTACTTTTCAAAAAAGTAGTGTTTGACCCAGCTTGTGTTTTTTTCTAGTGGAAAAACAGTTTTAAAAGCAAGGCCAAACATGTCCTAAATATATGAGTGAGGTTGTAGTGATTCTGGTCAATTCCAATTTTGAGTCATGCTTAGGTCCCCAGTTCAGGTTGGTCGGGTATTTTGCCATGTCTAGGTAACATGATTTAAAAAGAGATGTAATTTTTCACATACGAACTTTACTCTTTCACATACGCGTTTTACGGATTTACCCTTGTCATTTTCTCCCATGTCCTTCGCTCAAAATCAATTACCATCTCTCCCTCCCGGTTCTCAAACTACCATCCCTCCGATTATCAACCGGATCCGCCGTACAGCCCCTCACGACAGCCACTGCCACCCCTCTCAAACCCCCTTCTACTTGACGTGGTTGTATAGACTACACAAGCAGCCACAAAACCGAAAAATATTATTCAAACAAACTGTTTTTTGATAGATTATGTAAGAATTGAAATAAATGATGATAACCTACACATGACATCTACTGCAACAAAAATGTATAGCATAAATGATGATAACCTAAGCAATATCACTAATCGTCTAATCGTAAAAATGGCATAAAAAGGGACATCTTCTCCAATCTCTCCAAGCCTCCAATCAAGCTCTAGGTGCGCATATATCACCGCAAATAGTTGATGCCGATAATCACCCCCGTATACGGGCTTCATCATGAAGATCTTGGAGCAATTAATTTGCAGATTATGATTAATTGTTTACGTTTTTGGAGCAATTAAATTGGATTTTAGGGATAATGTCGAAATAGAGGGTAATTTGCTTAGGTTTTAGTTAAGAAGGTTTTTGGAGCAATTAAACTAATGAAAAAATGTATGTGAAAGAGTAAAATCCGTATGTGAAAAAGTAATTCCGTTTAAAAAATGTCGATCGTCAATTCGTCATAGACCTATCTAACGGTTCGAGCAAGTTGGTTATGGGCTCGGTCATTTTGGGTTTGGGGTAAACAGCAATTAGATCTATTTCGGATCTATAACATACGGTTGTACGAGTCAACTTTATACGGATTGATGGTCTGGTTATGGTTAGAAACATGCCAATTTAAACGTATTTTCAAGAATGTCTAGTTTCTTTAATTTTAAATGGAAATATATAATTATTCTTAGTTTTTATAATTTTCGAGTTTTATACCATAGTATAATTTTAAGTATTTGTAAGAATTTCAGTCTATGCCTAACATATTCAATATCACATCGTTATACGAATTATTAGATTCACAAGTTGTTACACATACGTAACAAATAATGATACGAAAACCATCTGAGTAGGTAATCATGCGGTAAAAAAAAAATTAAAAAACACTATTTCAATTTTTGAAATTTTATGTTTTTTTTTTTCATGTTATTTTAGTTTTATTTCTTTTAAATATAAAAAAATCGACTTATTTACTACTCGAGTAAGTCTTCACTTTGAATGCGTGAGTTATTATACGGTCGGGTGGGCAACAGGTTGAGGGTTCATAAAGGTGGGGAGGGTCGGGATGGTTGTGAACGGGGTAGGTGTGACGGTAAATTTCTATGATTTTATCATCGATCTTGCTTTTACAATTTAAAATAAATTGATTTGTATTTTTGTTTGTAGATTATATAAGTGCAATAGTGGTGGCTTTTAGTGAACACAACGCCTCTCGATTTGATGATTTTATCAACTTACTTTTAGTTGGGTAGTTTACTTTTCATCTTTGCAAACTTACTTTTCAGTGACATTTATCAAAAATCCCCAATAAGAATGTTATACGGTTAAACAAAATGCTGTTACATAATCCCAACAACCCGAGCTCAATTCACCTCACCTATACCCGGCCACGAAACCAAAACATAATACGACGAAGTAGCGCTAGTTTCTCAAATGCTCTAACATGTTAGAATACTAGCCACTCTCATCATAATGATGAATTCAATAAATCATTCTTCGAGTATATATAAGGCTAAGTACATACAAATGGGACTTAATGCGGGACATGATCGATCTCCGCGGGAAGCACTAGGCCGAAAGGGCTATAAGGGAAAGAAAATTTTACGAAAAGAAAAGGGCGGATACGAAATAAGCATAACGGATGCCTTGGATATGGTTCACTTGGAATTGGAAAGGGAGAGGCTTTTCCTCACAATGAACCTCGATCATCACCACACTCGTTCCCTATTGTAAGCGAGAGGATCTTTGAACTTTAGCGGCTCAGGAACTCGAATCTGCTTCCAGTTTCGCCCTAAAATCATTTTCAAACATAAAAAAGGTTAGGAATCCAAAGTCACGCTTGTTTATGAAACTTGTCTTTTCTCCCGGATAAGACTCTTGTTTCATCGAGCTAGTGAAAGGAGGCTGATGGAAATTGGTTCCCATGCGACGTTTTCTATTTACATTTTCGTCCCTTAGAAAGAGCCGCTAAACGATCGGACCAGACAGGACTCCACCTAGCGACTAAACTTCTTTCCTAAGCTGCATCCAGAAGGCTCAACGCCTGGGTTCTACCCTGGCTTTGCCTTTGTTTTTTTTCTTTTCCGCGAAATCTATTTCAGTAGTGCGTATGATGACGATGGCCCGAGGTAGAGCACTCAATTAGGCAAGGTTTGAGAAAAGGTCGGGCAGATATCCCTTGGCCTTGGAGTTCGAGCTCTAGATCTCCCAGGGATAGAACTTGCTTGTCATGATTCTAATTGGCAAATTGGATGCTACGTGAAATCCCAACCACTATCGTAAAAGAGTGGTGGCTTTCAATGAACACGATGCCTCAAATTTGATGATTTTGTCATCCACTTTTATAGTTGGGTATTTTACTTTTCATCTTTTCACATCTTGTCCTTTTCATAGTAGGTAAACTTTTCAACGACATTTACCAAAAATCCCCAATAAATGTTTTACAATTAAACAAAATACTTTTATGTAATTCTCACAACCCGAGCTCAATTCACCTCACCAACTCCCGGTTGGCTAAATTTAAACCACAATATAATACAATGAACTACCTTATGTTCTCAAATACTCTAATCTAACATGTTAGAATACTTGTCACTCTCATCATGATGATGAATTCATTAAATTATCGTTCTAATATAAGGCGGGTACATACAAATGAGACTAAATGCGAACATGTTCTACATGAAATTTCACACCCGTTATCATGCCTCAATAGTTATATGAAGTATTGCTTTTGATATAAAGTTCAAGAAGATGAAAAAAAAAGTGAAATGACAATAACAATCCACGCCTTCACGGACACAAAGAACATACTCCGTATTATTAACCCTCGTACCACTATTATACGTATTTTCAGTCATTTATCCATATTAATACGTAACATTCAGAAATATTCTTTTGTACTCGTCCGACCCTCTCATATAACACGAGTACTACGTATCATTTTGCCGTTTTTTATGATAAGGTAAGGAAATTAGGTTGATAATAAACCAACCTCCATCCTCGCCAATGAGAAAAGTAAACAGAATTCTAAGAATTTTCATTTATACCAAAAGAAACCGTAAAATAAAAGAGAGGTAGCTAACCGGTTATTCATCGTATTCATTGTCATAATAGTATGACGTCTCTCAAATAAAATCACATATTTCCCCCAATTCCTCAAACCCTAACCCTAACTTATCCCCCTTTTCCCTTTCAATCTATACAATCCACCCCAAAATTCACAATCAATCACTCAAATCAAATCAATTAATGGATTCTCAATCAACAAATCTTTACGAAACGGCGTCGCAACCCGACACAGGCACCGACGCGTACACGTTTCTCGAATTCAACACTCAAGTCGGCGTCGCCGATGATCCCGACGACGATTTCTCCTCATATCCTCACTTCAACGAGCTTTCTCAACCTTCGATTCGCGCTATTCCGACGGTTTCCGTGTCTTCGCCTTCTGAAACGCCGTCGCCGTCTTCGAACTCCGGCGGAATTCGTGGTGGTAGTGGTGGTGCAGCGGTTGATGCGCTCGCGGCGGGTATGAGTGGGTTAAATTTTGAAGAGACGGTTGGAGATGATGTTGATGGTTTCGTTGATCAGTTTTCGAAAGGCGATTTTACGGAGCACGCGTGCCGGTATTGCGGTGTCGCTAATCCAGCTTGCGTAGTTCGGTGTAATGTACCATCGTGTCGAAAATGGTTTTGTAATTCTCGGGGGAATACTTCTGGTTCTCATATTGTCAATCATTTGGTTAGTTTTCCTGATCAATTTTGTTTACTTTGTTCTATTTTGCGGTGTTTGATCATTTGTTTACGTTTGGGATTTTCTCGTGTTAGCGAAATTGTGCCTCTCCCTACTTAATTAAACGTAGCTCGAAAACTAAAGGTTAGCAAATGATTGGGACAAAGCGAGGATTTTGACATAGTTTGTCTAACGAGCTCTGCAAATGTGTGTAGATTAATTATCTTGCAAGTGAAATAAATGTAGCTGAAAAACTAAAGGTTAGCAAATGATCGGGATAAAGCGAGGATTTTGACGTAGTTTGTCTAACGAGCTCTTCAAATGTGTTTAGATTAATTATCTTGCAAGTGAAATAAACGTAGCTCGAAAACTAAAGGTTAGCAAATGATCGGGATAAAGCAAGGATTTTGACGTAGTTTGTCTAACGAGCTCTTCAAATGTGTGTAGATTAATTATCTTGCAAGTGGACCACCTATTAAACTATTACTTTGACCTAGTTAAGTTGTTACACCGAAAATAACCAACTGAATATTCGCTACTACATCTGGCCTTCTGGTCTTCTGAGTGTCATTTACGACTAACGGACTAAAGCAGGCCTGTATGTTTCGTTGTCTTTTGATTGTTTGCAGACTTGCAGTCCTTAGGCAGTTTTTATCCTATTTGGTTTGATTTACATTCAGACATCAGTATTCCGTCGGAATCTCATGTTGTATCATGTACCAAATATTTTATATAAAAAGTCTGGAATAATTGACATTGTGGTGCATTCTAAATGGTTTCAATGGTTTGTTTTTGGAGGGAAAGAGTTTTGGTGTTCTCATAAATGTTTTTTTAAGCCATAGAAACTTGTTAAATTTTTTATTTAATTAAAGGCGGCTGTGATCATGAATGAACCAGTAAATTGATATGTATTGATCTCATTTGATATTTTAATATGTTGGTTCTTTGGAATTTTTCCTAATGGATTTTTTTTTGCAGGTTCGTGCAAAGCACAAGGAAGTCTGTCTACATAAAGATAGCCCGTTGGGAGAAACAATTCTTGAATGCTACAACTGTGGTTGCCGTAATGTTTTCTTACTTGGATTTATTTCTGCGAAGACAGAGAGTGTAGTCGTTCTTCTTTGTCGGGAGCCTTGCTTGAGTGTAAATGCTTTAAAGGACATGAATTGGGATTTGAGTCAATGGTGCCCCCTTATTGATGATCGCTGCTTCCTTCCATGGCTTGTCAAGGTATAATTTTTAGTTTGCTAACTGAGATGATTTTTGTGTTTCTTTGAAGTTTATTTGGCGAGTAGTTAGATGATCATGCCCTAATCTATGAGCTGGTTCCTTGCTGCAGGTCCCATCTGAACAAGAGCAACTGAGGGCTAGACAGATTAGTGCACAACAGATTAATAAGATAGAAGAACTGTGGAAAACAAATCCTGATGCATCTTTTGAGGATCTCGAGAAACCTGGTGTTGATGATGAACCACAGCCTGTTGCCTTAAAATATGAAGATGCTTACCAGGTTCCTATTTTTGAAATGCATTTTCATATGAAGATGAACTTTAACCTGTTGCCTTGTGATACAAAAATCTACCGTCCTGTAATTAATGACATCAGATCTATGTTTGAGAATTGGTCGTAGTGCATGTTAAACACTGTTTGACATTGCAATCTTTGCATCAAATGGCTAAGGTTTTTGAAGAAACCTCTCGCATTGAGAAAAACAGTTTTTATCAAATTACTTGTTTTATATGCATGGTGATGTGGAGAATGTGAAGGTTTTTGATTCGCTTTAGAGTTCTAGTGTATTTTTTTTACCTTCAAAGTTTTGGTTTTATGTTTTGCAGTATCAAAATGTGTTTGCTCCACTTATCAAGCTTGAAGCTGACTATGATAAGGTCAGTGATGTGCCATTTCTTGCATGTTTTCGTCGTTAACGATATCTTCTTATATTGCTTCGTTTTCAAGAGTGGTGGCTTGCTTGATATCTCTTCGCCTGGTCATAGCCTGCCTTCCATCTAATGGATCTTGTACTGTAAATGGTTTGCAGATGATGAAAGAATCTCAAAGTAAGGACAATCTAACAGTTCGGTGGGATATTGGACTTAATAAGAAGCGCGTTGCATATTTTGTTTTCCCAAAGGTTTTCCAGACACTTCTTTTCCCCACTATATAGTTCATTTCTGTTATTCTTGCTCGATGTTTTATACTGGTATTACTTATTTAGTATTCTATTTTTTAAAGCATTGCATTTTGGCTGCAATTATAGGAGGATAATGAATTGCGTCTTGTGCCTGGTGATGAGTTGCGCTTACGCTATTCAGGAGATGCTGTTCATCCTGCTTGGCAGTCAGTTGGGCATGTGGTACGTACTCTTGCTTACTACACCACACATTTTTTTTTGGAGAATCGCTATTGTTTGGTGCAATTTGTACTTGGATTTTGTTTTCTCTCCAATGTTCAGTCCAGAACAGTTAGCTTTATCTTGTGAATATTATATGATTGTTTAACTTTTGCAGATTAAGTTAACTGCACAAGAGGAGGTTGCACTGGAGCTTCGTGCAAGTCAGGTAGTCATGATTTTTAGATTCCTTTGTTCTGTGCTTTCAGTTTTTTAAACCATGTGATTGTTTGCTTATTATTTTTTTTTGTTTTTTTTTTGTTTTAGGGAGTTCCTGTTGATATAAATCATGGTTTCAGTGTTGATTTTGTCTGGAAGAGTACAAGCTTTGATCGGATGCAGAGTGCAATGAAAACTTTTGCAGTGGATGAGACTAGTGTTAGCGGGTAGGTTGGCGTGACCTAATCGGGCAAACCAAACTAGTTGACTAGCAAAATCTTGTTTGCAAGCTTTTCTGCTCACATTCATCATAATTGTATTTTGTGGACTAGCATAAACATACGGCGTAATATTTTTGCCGTTTACTTGGTATCTTTGACTAGTTTGGTTTATTTCTAGGAGCCTGTTTACACTGTGGAGTTGTGTAATCTGAATTTGGTTTTGCGACCCAATTCTGTACTGTTTCTCTTGTCTCCCATCTATGTTATCTCTAAGCATTGGGTTATGTATTTTAATACAGGTATATTTACCACCATTTGCTGGGCCATGAAGTCGAGATGCAGATGGTTCGAAATACTTTGCCTCGTAGATTTGGTGCTCCTGGCCTTCCAGAACTTAATGCCTCACAGGTATCACCTTTTGCCTTCTTCACATCTTTTGTAATGTTTTTTCTGAGTTTTGGGTATTTGGTAGAGATGCTGTTGAGCATTTCGATTAGGATCGATGTCTGCTAGGCAATCCAAAAGGTTTAAATCTATTTCATATTCTGTATTGCCTTTTTTTGGGTAAGTAGTAGAGGATATCCACTAAATGTGAGATGTTTATTTATTTATTATTACTAATGTTTCACGACTTTTTAAAAACATAGGTTTTTGCAGTTAAGAGCGTCCTCCAGAAGCCCTTAAGTTTGATTCAGGGCCCTCCTGGCACGGGGAAAACCGTAACTTCAGCTGCTATTGTTTATCACATGGCCAAGCAAGGCCAAGGGCAGGTAACTGCCACACATGATGCTTCTCCTTCATGGTTATCCTGTATTGTCTCTACTCTCTCGCGGTCTCACTTATTTGAACGTGCCTGTTAGGTTTTGGTTTGTGCGCCGAGTAACGTGGCTGTAGACCAACTTGCTGAGAAGATAAGTGCTACTGGCTTAAAGGTAATCAAATCTGTTCCTACTTCACATGGCAAAATGGAACTTCCCATCTATTTAATGTATGAAAGATTTGTTTATTTTATAACCTGTAATTTTGATTAGGTGGTCAGACTCTGTGCCAAGTCAAGGGAGGCTGTTAGTTCTCCTGTTGAGCATCTGACACTTCATTATCAGGTCTTCTTACTTTCATAATGTAATGTTATTTTTACCCGGTATTAGAGTTTTTATTTTTATTCAGTTCCCATTTCATTTTTTATAGGTCCGGCACCTTGATACTTCAGAAAAGAGTGAATTGCACAAACTACAACAACTGAAGGATGAACAAGGTAATATTTCGTCATTTTGGTTATCTTCGTTCTAGGATTTTTTTGTTGATTTATAAGCCAGAGGATTCACATGTTTGTGGGCTTTGACCTGTCGAGTCTTCCTTTGTGCTGTCTTTAATTGAAATGTGCCTTTTTAGTCAACGCTGCCCTCCAATTATATGCGGCCTATGTTTAGTTTTATCTGGTTACTATCAATTCTATTGATATTTTTTTTGTGGTAGAGAAGTGGATATTTTGTTTTAGAATGGGAGGGGCGAGCTTTGCTTTATTTGGCAACCATCATTTCTGATCAGTAAATAGCGGTGGACTCGTGAATGAATTGGACGGCTTGATATATATTTTTGCATCAGCATGAGGGTATGGCGGGATCTATCAGATTTTGGGGATACGTGGTCGTTTAGCATCTAGGTGGCGGGGGTGTGCATGATCCAGTCCGGACCAAAAATTGGACCGGAATGACGGACCGTTGCACTGCCCTGCCGTTTCCGGTCCATGTTTTTTTGGTGATTCCTGTTCCGGTCCATTCCGGTGCACAGCCCCCTGGAATCGGCCGGATCGGTTTCCGGTCCTTGATTTTTGGTGATTCCGGTTCCGTTCCGGACCGGTGCACAACTCTCCTCCTACTTAAACCGTACTGCAAAAGTTCTAGCTTACTTTTGCCTGTGATTGAAGTAAAAATGATGCTTTTCATTATGTAAATATTTATTCTCTGTTCATTGACCCTCCTAGCTGTACATTTGTGAACTTAGCATGCGTCTTTATTTGAGCTAAAGCCTGCATCCTAATTTTTCAGGAGAATTGTCCAGCAGTGATGAGAAAAAGTACAAAGCTTTGAAGCGAGCAACAGAAAGGGAGATAACTCAGAGTGCAGACGTCATTTGCTGTACATGTGTTGGGGCTGGAGATCCCCGTCTTTCTAATTTTAGGTTCCGGCAGGTATGAAGTTATTCGCCGTGAGTTTTTTTTTTTTCTGAAAGTATCTGGCCCACTTGGTGCTTAATTGTTGTTGGTTTTAGGTACTAATTGATGAGTCCACCCAATCAACTGAACCCGAGTGTCTCATTCCACTTGTACTTGGTGCCAAGCAGGTGAGTTCCAGTCCTATCCTTGTTAAAATTTAATATTGCTCTTTTGGACTCCCTTTAGCCTGGTGGATTCACTAACTATGTAAGGTAGAAATAGGTCATTGATACCACACAATCATTTGAGTTTTTGTCCTTATTCACCCTCTTAAATCCTCCTTTCTGAAATACCTTGTATTGAAGTCATTTGAAGCAAACATGTCTGTTCCAATGGAACAGAGGGAATTCTGTGCAGATCTTGGTGCACATGCATGGGTTTGATATTTTTTTTTCTCATTTTTCTAATGCAAGCTGACTTTTCAGGCTGTTCTTGTTGGCGACCATTGTCAACTTGGTCCTGTGATAATGTGCAAGAAAGCTGCTCGAGCTGGTTTGGCGCAGTCCCTATTTGAACGTCTTGTCATGCTTGGTGTGAAGCCTATCAGATTGCAGGTGCTACTCTCTTTTTGTTTATAATTGTTTTCTCTAATTATTTCATTCTTTGATTTGGATTTTTAAGGCATATGCAGGACGTAGGGGGTGATAACGAGCCGAGCCTGAACTTGGCCTTGCAAGCTTTTCTTGCCGAGCCAACGCTAGCTCGGCTTGACTCGTTAAGTTATCGAGCCGAGCCTAAGCTCGAGGCAAGCTCGCACTTGCCGAGTTTTGACCAGGTTTTGACCTAGCTGAGCTCGGGGCTGCTCGCAAGTTGTCTCGTCTTATTATCACCCCAAATAAGGGCTGCTGGACTGAATAGTTATATATTGTTAGTATAGCAGTACCTTAGATTGTAAGCTATCCATTGTTCAAATTTTTTTCTTTTAATCTTGTATTTCAGGTACAATATCGTATGCATCCTGCATTATCAGAGTTCCCTTCCAACAGCTTTTATGAAGGTACACTTCAGAATGGCGTCACAATCAATGAGAGGTTATCACCAGGCATTGATTTTCCATGGCCTGTTCCAAACCGCCCCATGCTCTTTTATGTCCAGGTATATAATTTGTAGAAGCTGAGATTTGACGAGGATTATATTATTTCTTAGGTCGTGTCTCTTTTACCATTTAAATAGAGATATGGAAAAGCATACTTGAACTGTCTCATGTTTAGGATGATGGGAAATACCTCACGTTAGGGGAAGATGCCAATGATTGAGTGTAAAAGAATGTCATATTTGGCAGTGTATGAAAAAAAGCGAGGGACATTTTAGGTTGCTTTTGTAAAAAAACCTAATTTATAAGAACACTGTAGTCTGTACTAGAAAAGTACCAAGGCTAATCTTATGCAGCAAATTAGATTGTGTTATTTCTCATCTCTCTATAGAACTACAATCAGAGATGGCAAAGTCTGACCTAAAAATTAGTATCTTGCAAACAAAAACGGAGTTTATATATCTTTATGGGATGTGTATTGACCTTAGGGCATGCTTTTCAGATGGGGCAAGAGGAGATAAGTTCCAGCGGAACATCATACCTCAATCGCACAGAGGCTGCAAATGTTGAAAAAATAGTGACTACCTTCTTAAGAAGCGGTGTGGTTCCTAGTCAGGTATGCTTGAGTTCACGTTCAGTCCGTCCCTGTGATTTTTTTCCACTATCATATGAATATTGATACTTTTGTGCTTAATATTCAAATATACTACTACTTACTAGTTATATTGTCGTATCTGATACAGATTGGGGTAATTACACCGTATGAAGGACAAAGGGCATATATTGTGAATTATATGGCGAGAAATGGTTCCCTTAGACAGCAACTTTACAAGGAAATTGAGGTACAATATTGTGTAATTACTATTTTCTGTTGTTTGAAGTTAAGTGTCATACCAAATGTGATTCTCACTGGTTTTTTATAGGTGGCAAGTGTTGATTCATTCCAAGGGAGAGAAAAAGATTATATTATTTTGTCTTGTGTCAGGAGTAATGAGCATCAGGTTGGTCCTTTGGTTGCCTAACCATCTCTTAAAATCTTTTTTATTTGTTGTGTAATCTTCCGTTTGATACCAAAGTTTGATGCTTGAGATTGTTATCGACATAAGGAAAAGCCAATCGGAAATCGTGTTGTATTAGATACTTCCTCTTTTCCATTTGATTAAATATGTTTCTCAAAATATAAGAGGGGAATCCTGAAAAACGTTCAATCAAATGGAAGAGCGGAATACTGGCAGAACATTGTGTGGCGTCTTACAACAGTAGTGTCTCTCCATGCCTCGCATGAATGCATTGGATGGCTTTGTGTTCAATTAGAACTCTACAGCTTTCAGCATTGTTATTGGATGAATTCTACAACATAGAAAGCAGTCATCTTTACGTGGGCCATTATACAAGTTTTGCTGCTTCTTTCTGCTCGAAGTTGAAATTGATGGAGCCTAGGGTACTTCAGAAGTATTTTAATTGTAACAATCTGCAACTTCTAAGATTGAGTCTGCAACTCATTGGTCCTAGTTCACCTTTAGCCATGGTTCAAAATTTCGGTAGCGGTATAAATAAATGTATAATCGGTCATCGCGGATTCGCAGATGAGTCGCGGTGAAAGCTCGACCGATACGATACATCTCAGCAGAGATTTGTAACATGCCTTTAGCAGAAACGGCCATCTTTTTGATAGCTAACTCATTTTTCCTTTGTAGCTGGCATACATTGGTTTCTTATAGTTGGGCCTTTGTAGTGGTTAGTGGATTGTATACTTAGCACCTTATTGGTTTTGGATTGGACATTTTTGAGCTAAGTTATCATATGAGATCCCTTCTCCAATTATACTTAGTTTCTAGCTAATTTTGATTCATGAACAGTTTATTCTTGTATAGTATTCAATCTCGGTGCTTGTTGCTGTCGCAGTATTGGTTACCTCTGCCTAATCTCACTAAATGCGGGCGCAGTAAACTTCGAAACCTTTATGCTAATTTTAAAAGTGGTAAAATGCAGTCGCGTATCGATGTTGCGGCTGATATTTAAAACTATACTTGTTTGATGGTAGGACTTAGGAGATATGCTATTTCTGAAAAAAGGTTGATAAAAGACAAACTTCAGATGTTTATACCATGTTCATACTTGTTGATTTCTCATCTGTTCAGGGCATAGGATTTCTTAATGATCCGCGTAGGCTCAACGTGGCGTTGACAAGAGCTCGTTATGGCATTGTTGTTTTGGGGAATCCAAAAGTTCTGAGCAAGCAACCACTCTGGAATGGCTTATTAACACATTACAAGGTATTCTTCACCTGTTTGGTTTCTGTATTTTACATTCTTTTTTGTTATGTTAGAAACCATACTTTTATGGCAATCAATTATTGACATGCACCTAGTAGCTGATTTTTTAAAGGCTGAAGCTATCTTACTCCTTTCCAGACTTCTAGTTTCATTGTAAATTGAATAAGCAAGCTCGATATGTTTTCTCTAAAATGTTGCTTTCTGCATTGTCGTGTTTCTTAAGGATCATGAGTGCTTGGTGGAAGGACCTCTTAATAACCTGAAGCAAAGTATGGTGCAGTTCCAAAAACCCAAGAAGGTAAAATTAATATTAAGTTAGTTCTTTATCTTGGGGTGGGGGCAGGGCAAAAGGATGCTAATTGGGGCCATTGAGGCACAAATATAATGTTGTCGTGTCACTAACCATTGTGCTTTTATCTTGCAACAGATCTACAATGATCGCCGACTTTTCTATGGTGCCGCTGCTGGCATACCTGGTGATAGTTTTTCACCGGTTTCAGCAAGTGGTTCAAATGCTGATAGAAGAAATGGCCGTGGTCGAGGTATCATCATTCTATTGAATTGAGATTTGCGTGCAACTTGTAGCCTAGCATCTGTGTTTGATTATCACAGTTGTAAGTGCATGAAATACTTAGTTTCCATTTTGCTTGTTTAATGATGGTTTGGATATTCTTTCTTACATAAGGTTATATTCCGCATGGACCGCCCAATGGTACTCCCAAGCAAGGAGTACATCCAGCTGGGTTCCCTGTGCATCGAGTTCCCGTTCATCCTTATCATGGAGCACCACCGGCTCAGCCATATGCTATTCCCACTCGTGCTGTGCATGGTCCTGTTGGAGCTGTTCCGCAAGTACCCCAGCCTGGCAACCGTGGCTTTGGTGCTGGCCGTGGCAGTGCTGCTCCTATTGGCAGTCACCTTCCTCAGCAGCAAGGCTCTCAGCAGCCTATTGGAAATCCTGGTCCTAGCTACAACTTTGCTCTGGAAAGCCCAAATAGCCAATCATCTGTGGGTGGTCCATTTTCACAACCCGGTTTTGTTACCAATGTAATTTTTTTTATTTTTTTTCGTTGGCTGTTTAATATTTTTATTTTTTATTTTTTTTTCTGCTATGTTTGCTTTTGCGTCGAAGTCATAGTGGGCTTGTAACTGACATATATTGCTTATGGGTATTCAGGGTCCTAATCAGTCTTTCCGCGATGGGTTTTCTATGGGAGGCATGTCACAGGTATTACCGTCTCTTACTTTCTTTAAAGAAGCGGAGTTCATACTCTGGCCTATGTAGTCATTTTGTTCTGAAAAGCTCATATATGTGGCCAATATGTTAGGACTTTTTGGGTGATGATTTCAAGAGTCAAGGATCACATGTTCCATACAATATTGCTGAGTTTTCGACTCAGGTATGCTACTCATGCTATTACATACAGTCGTTTTTGGTATGTGCATGATCCATTCTATTCTTTTGTTTTTGCACTCTTTTGAGGCCGGTGACTAAGTTCTTCCAAGTGTTGGTTGGTTTATTACTAATAAAGTGCTGTCATTGTTGGTTGAAAATGTTAAGACTTGTAGACGTTGTTTTTGTTATGGGCATGATCCATTCCATTCTTTTGTTTCTGCACTCTTTTGATGGCGGTGACTAAAGCTGGCAAACCTGTCCCAACCCGACCTTACCCGCTCACGTCCTGACACCGAATCCCACTCGACCCGTTATGAACCCGATAAGATTAATTACCCGAAAATTAGTAAGCTTAATATTGATCAAAATGAAAGCGATTTGGTGCTTACTTTTGTACGTTTGGCTTAGTAACAAAGTAACTATACCAAAATAATGGTCGAAACCAAACTTATGGAAAAAATTGAAATA
>JAGPOY010001917.1:0-15930 GCA_018983105.1 Silene uniflora
AAGCTAAGATTCATCTTATTTTAAAAGGGTCCTACTATCAACAAAAAAGAAAATTTTTATCAACAAAAAGGAGAGCCATAAAGAAATGGGGGCCACATGTAATGCAAATCTCATTCTAGTCATGTACAAATTGTGGCAAGTGGTGTTCAATTTCTTTCATTATTGAAGGGGTGTGTCACACTTGTTTATTGGGCAAGTGAGTAGAATTTCTCAACTTGATCTAGAAACCAATGGCTCCCCCAAGCTAATATGTGAAGCCAAGCTAACTTTTTTTCCCTCTCCAATGGTAAACCAATGATTTCAAATCTCAAGCCACTCTATTCATTCTTGCATTGGAGTTGCTCTTAGCTCAAAGACTTCAACGGTATTTCACAAAGTTATTGATATACCAATTTTTTCTTAACCTTCTTGAGCGGAGCAGAATTAAATAAAGTTGAAGCTAAACTGAACTAAATGGAGTTGAGTTGAGGCAGAAAGGCCATGACATTTATCTTAACTATTTTTTTTATTAGTAGTCCATCTCTACTACTATTCAACCTTAGTTAATTACTTTTAATTTTCGTTTCTCCTTTAAGTTACACAAATTCTCACTTGTGACGGACAAAATCCGTCACAAGCTTGTGACCTCTCACATACAAGCAAGTGGGAGGGGTGAGTGGGAGAGCAAGTGGGAGGGTTTGCGAGAGGTCTCTTGCTTGTGACCGTCACAAGCAAGATTTTCTGAAGTTATACGGATTAAAGTAAAATCATTTTACAATAAACGAAGTATTATTAAACCCTCTCTCATGAAACTCAGTCGATAATTAGAAATCGGATATTTCCCATGGTACCCTCGAACTTTGGCAGATTACCCATGGTACCCCTCATTTTAAGTTTCTACATATGGTACCCCTGTATTTATATTTTCCTTTCCCAAAATACCCTTAGCAGACTTTCCGTCATAACACCGTTAGTTTACATCTTCTAAATACTCTACCTCTTGCTTACCCATTACACATCTTCTATTCCTTAATCTCCTTCTCTTTACATCTTCACTCATTCCCTCTACAACCACCACCGCTACCACCGCGCGCGACCCCCGCCTAAACTAATTTAACCCATTTAATGTATCACGATTACGATTATTTGGTCACCAACACCACTTGCTAAATTAGATGAATAAGAGATTCAAGATAAGAACTTGAATGTGTGTGCAACTATGCAATATAATGCATTCAATGCTAATTATGCTATGTAATTGATGTGTGTCTTATCCAATAGTCCAGAGATGAAATGGAGCTTATTTACAAAGACCGCAGCCTTCAAGACTGATTGTTAATAGTGGCAATACACCCGCAATAATGGAGCTACTGTATATTGCTACATACTGATAGGAAAATATAAAGGAAAAGGGACGAAAAGCAATAAGAAGCAGGCAAGAAATAAATCCCCGATCCTTTCCGTATGTCTCAAACTATATTCTGCAAACATGGAAGTCGAATTGACACCCTCGATCACTACAGTTGTCCCAGCTAGGATTGAGAATCACCATAACCGGTCAACCCCCACACCGGACTGTTTATTATATTCCTTTTCTTCTACCCTTTAAAGTTACTACTCAACTCCATAATCACCACATAAAACACCACAAAATCCGTCCGTGAAACACGAAAACTCTTTCCCCTCCCCTCAAACCACCAGATCTCGTCGTTTAAGGGTCGGTCGTGGGTCCAAAACGTGTTGTCGACGAGGAAGAAGAGAGACACGTCGTCGATGAAAGGGCGGCAGAGTGACGTCGTCATCAGTGGTGGCATTGGATGGTGCCGTCGGTTGTGGGGGTCGCGTGTGGTTGGTTGGTGGACTGGTAGTGGTGGTCGTAGAAGGGATGAGTGAGATTTAAGCTTGAAAATGTAAAGCAAGAAGATGAAGATTAGGGATTAGAATGGATTATGGGGGTAAAATTAAGAGGCAAAGTATTTAGAAGATGTAAAACTAACGGTGTTATGACGGAAAGTCTGCTAGGGGTATTTTGGGAAAAAAAACGATAAACACAGGGGTACATTGTGTAGAAACTTAAAATGAGGGGTACCATGTGTAATCTGCCAAAGTTTGAGGGTACCATGGGAAATAACCGATTAGAAATACTCAATGTGACCGGCATTTGGCAGTATCCCAATGAGCCAACCTGTTGTCCACAAATCCACACATAAAATCCCCAACACACCCACCCTTCTCTCTCTTCTCATTCCCCCACACTTTTTAAACCAAACTATTCTCCCCCCATTCACACTCCCTTCTCTCTCTAAATTACCTCAAATACTTCATATTTTTGCCAAAATTTATCATAAAATTTCCAAACAAAAATAAATAATGTTCAACAATAATACCAACAATATTATGAATAATAAGAGTTTATTCCAAAATAATAATGATAATAATAATGAAGTATTAGTAGTAAAAGAAACAAGTGAAATAATGGGTGGTGAATTAGACAACAACAAGGCTTGTTATTTAACAAGCTACTTTGATGAGTTTTTAGGAATCCCTTCTTCAGATTTTGGTACTTCTTCTTTATTTGATCTACTTCCGCCTCCGTCTCCGTCTCCGTCTCTGCTCCCATCTTTTTCATCTCATTATATTCACCGGCCGCAACTATTGTCAGATCCGGCTTTGGTTAATGGAGGAGCTGAATCATCCGAGGTTGTTGATATTACAAATCCGAATACCCCGAATTCTGCTTCCATTTCTTCGTGTTCATCCGACGGGGTTAAGGCTATTAAGGAAAATGATGAGCTTCAGAGTGACGAGGAGGATGCTGATCGACACAATCTTGCTCAGCAAGACAAGTCTATTAAACAGTAATTTTCTTTTTTTTTACTGCACTATCTGATTCACAAAATTACCTTCTGTATCCTCGATCCCAAAATAATCTTCCATTTTTTCTATATTTAGTCATATAAAAATAATCATTATTTTTTTTTTTCAAACTTTCTTTCACTTCAGAAAAGAATATTTATTCGTCGGCTAAACAAGTATCACAAAATTTGTGTAAAAAAACGTTTTACATACACAAGGTTATTGTAAAAATTATTTTACTTAATTACGTACACATGTAAGATAGGTAAATAGACTGCGGTTTTACTCAAGTGTTATCGTAAAACCGTTTTAAATATAATGCGGAATAATAAGTGTAATAGTGTATGTAATAATGTACTCCTATGCATTAGTAAGACTGGTCAAGAACGGTACTAGTTATATGAATAATTAGTTCGAGTTGAGATTAAGAGTTAGGACCGTTTGATACAAGAATTATTTGTGGTGTATATAATACGGAGTAGTATGACTACGTACCCTGTTTGATTTTTGATACTTTAGCTAATTAAGGTGTGAAGTCAAGCCAGATTTTATGGGGGAAGAAAACAATGTATAGATAAGGCCTAAGGGTGGTTTCAAGTATTTTACTTGGTCAACTGGTTTTGGTTTTTTCTATACAATTAAATATACAAGTGTAATTTACTTAGTCATTAAGGATTCGAGTTTATACTAATTAATTTGATTGATTAGTTTTAGTTTACATTTGTATATTGTTTGATTGTATGTGTTGGGTTGGTGAATTAGGTTGAAGCCGAAAAAGAAGAAGCAGAAACGAGAAAAGGAGCCGCGTGTAGCGTTCATGACGAGGAGTGAAGTTGATCACCTTGATGATGGTTATCGTTGGCGCAAGTATGGCCAAAAAGCCGTCAAGAATAGCCCTTTTCCGAGGTATACAGATATCTATTCTTTTCGTCTCAGTTAATTGTTTGTAAGGTGAGTATTACAATTTGTTTATAAGATGAGTTTGTGTTTTGTAGGAGCTATTATCGGTGCACTACTACAGCTTGTGGGGTGAAGAAGAGAGTGGAGAGGTCGTGTGATGACCCAGCTATCGTAGTGACTACCTACGAGGGTCATCACACACACCCGTGTCCAGTAATGACACGGGGAGGAGTTGGTTTCGGGATGATGCCATGCCTCATCCCGAACCAAAATCCTCTAAATCAAGGTAGCACCGCTTCCACCTCTTTCACATTTGGTGGAAGCGGTTCTACATTGTCATCATCTCTTATAAACCCCCGTCCCCAATCTTTTCACCAACATTACCTCTACCAACAAAACCAACCTTCATTTCAATCTTACTTTCTCGATAATCCAATCCCATCCTCAATGAGCTTCACTACTCCATCTACCGGTGGTAGCGCAAATTCTACTGTAACATCATTGACCTCTGGAAGTGTTGATGATTATCAAAGAAAGTTCCGCGATCAATGTTCCGCCTCCTTGCAGCAACAAGCCAGGGATGATGGTCTTCTACAAGACATTGTGCCATCACAGATGTGGAATGATCAACCACCCAAAGAGTAAATCAATCAAATTATACATAAATATTCCACAATAAGATTACTATGCTGATTTTGTCAACTATGTAGTAGTAGTAGTATAGTAGAAGATAAATATATTTCTTTATTCGCTTAGTTATTTAGTTAATTTTAGCTAATCTTAATTAACTTTTGAAACATTATTAGCTAGCTAGCAAAGACCACTCCATGCATGTTTTTGGAAGAGGAAGAGGAGGATGAAGAAAACTCATTATTTTCATCATCACCAAGGAAACCCTACTATCTCTTGTATGTGGGCCATAATCATCATATTGTATGTTTAATTCTATGTAAATCAAGTTGTTTCTTAGTTAATTATATGAAGAATTTTCATACAAGTTTTGTAGTACTCCGTCCTACCCTCAGACAGTCGGCTTTGGCCATTGATCCATTTGAGCACCTCGTCTTCGCTGTCTAAGGTGATGGGTAATTTTGATGCAGTAATAATATTTATGAAGTAGATTTTTTTGCAATTGTATTTTGATGTATGATTTGGTGAATTAGGTGGGTTGCTAGGCAACTAGGGTTAGGGTTTATGTAAAAGAAAGAGGATATTATATGATGGATGAATGTGCAAGTTTCAGATTTAGCTTCTCTTTTTGTGTGCAAAGTGATAAATGGTGGAAAATAAAGGAGAGAAAAAGAAGTGCATTTTGATGAGCTTTGGGAGTTGAGCATTTGTGTGTTATTATGTGAAATAGATAAGAACAAGGAAACCCTAAAGATGTGAATGGGGATGGAGGAGGATTTTCAAACTTTGAGAGGTAATTTATATATTTTCAAATTTTTCTTTCTAGATAGCAAATTTAATAAATTTGGTTTTGCTTAAAACCGTCAAGTTTAAGGTGTTACACACTTTTATTTTATCGGGTATGAGAGCCATCTTATATTTAAAAGGTTTTAAATAAGAATTCGCGATTAAATAACTGTTTTGTGCATTGGTAAACATTTTACATCAAATTGATTTATTGGGCCATTGATCTAGCTAGTTTAATGTTGAGAATCAAAATACTTTTAACTTGCTAGTTTTATTTATTTGTTTTTGTTTTGGAATAAAGGGTGCAAACTTTGAACTTGCTAGGTTGATGAGAGTAAGTTGGAGTAGATTTATGTCAGGTAAAACAGTTAGAAAAACAAGCTCTATTTTGGAGTATCCATTATTGTTGATCTTCTCATTTGGATTTTTTTAGATGTTATTTGTAATAGTTGAATAATTAATTACTAGCTAGGTACATAACATTTGGTATACCACGTTATTCATCACGGTCGATTTGCGAGTCCTAAAGATTCTTGGAATTGGAGGTCAAATTTTTTTCAGAAGAATTCTGCCCAACGTATATGGAAAGAACACTATAAATTAAATTGGGAAGGAGTACTTCTGATTTGAAGAAAAGCCATACAAGCAATGAGTAAAATAAAGTAATGCCGCAACTTCATTATTTCCATATACCGCTTTTTTTATATTACGAGTATTTATATATTCTCCATCTAATTTAGATTACACATAATTTAAAAGCAGCATTAGAATCACTATTATTATTAATTATTAATATTTCTAATGTTACTAAATTCTTGTATAAATGAGTGTATTGAAGTGCACTTAACTTATTTCACATATTATAGTTTTGGATCCGACTGGACCGGACCAAAACCGGTTTACAACGTAACTGGTAAGACTGTTTCTCAATAGACTGGACAACCACAATTAGAAATTGACCTCATACTATGTATCTAACTTGTAGCTAGGCATAGAGTATAATTACTTGCATAATTGAATTTTGCGTGGAATTGGCCAAATTAATGAAAGAAAGCTTTGATTTGATCATTTAGTTCAACGTCTTTATCCCATACTTACATGTTTTATAGCCTTTACTTGAATTTGTAGTTCATGGTTCATGGAGCAAAATATATCAATAATTTATTGCATTATTTAACTTGAGCTTAAATTCAGTTGGTCTCCCTTAAGACGACCATATCGGTCTTAAGTATAAACCGGGTCAAATACTACCATATATAAGTATATACGACAAGACTTTATTTGTTATTCCTTACGCTTTTGATCTGCTTTTTGTCTCATCCAGCTATTTCTTCCATTTTATTATTTAATACGTATATATTCGTCTTAAACCAGAATTTGCGACATAAATTTGTGAGGTGAGGCATGGTCTGAGATTTATGGCCGAAATTGTTGTTTGTTAGTTTACTTGCACTTTAAGTTGGCTACCTACGATCGCTTGCCATGGTGGTGACATATACTAGAATGCTAATTAGTGATTAATATCATTAATTAGATTCGGCAAACTACATAATCAACTAGCTATATCCTTACAATTCATCAACTAGAGTATACTAATATACTATACATCATGATCATCAGCATTTTGAATATTATTTCCTCCCTTCCGGTCATTTGTTTACCTTTGTTTTGGGACAAAGACCAATGAAAAGGAAGGATGGAGAACATTTGACGGTAGTGTTATTGAATGACAAGTAAACAATATTGATATTGGATGATCAAATAACGCATTAGAAGCATGCCTAATATAGAAACTAGAAAGGTAAATAAATGACTGAGACACCAAAAAATGAAAATGGGTAAATGACTAAACGGAGGAGGTATATTATTTATATTAATTGAATGGTATACATATGTAATTTATATATCAACCATAATTGAGTCTTTATTTATAGCTCATACGTATTTCTATGTCATTAAGGGCGATTAAATGAAGAATAGGGCTATCCAATTTGAAGTAATGAAATTGGTGAATAAATGAAAAAAAAAAATAGATGAAGTATATTATGAGTACCAATTAATAGCGGTTCTTATAATGTGTGTCAACAATAAAATTTTTAAGGTGGACATATTGAAAGTTAGAATATACGAACATTTTCATAATTTATTATGAGAGGACATTTTTCAGTATAGATTTTTGGATTATTAATGTGTCCAACAAATACATTTTAGAATAATCGAACTAATAAGAGGCGTAATTTGAACTGTTTGTGAGTTGTGACTATGCGTTTGCCTTGGCACTAGCAACGCATAGTTGGAATACAAACTATACCAAAAACAAAACAAGTAGTAATACATGCAATAATTCACGTAAATTTCAACATCATAAGCATCATAAAAACTGTTGAAAAGAATATTCATAATAGCTGGAAACTATTATGTAAATTGATATATTATTGTTGCCAATTTGCCGTCACCTTTCAATCATTTCGACTTTATTTTTCTTTTCGAGCATTATTACACATATTTCCAATTTACAAACTATTAATTTTCAATTCTTTTCTTTGGTGGATATAGGAATCCTTTTCCAAAAAAATCCAAAAAAGTAACATTTAGAGTGTGGTGGTAATATTCTTTAATTTTCCATATATATACAAGTCAAAAGTGAGATCCTTCTTTGTTTTTTCTAGTGCAAAAATTATACTCCCAAATTATTATTAACATTATTAAGTGCATATTTTTGCCTATATATAGATACGCATAATCGCGGTACATTATTAGGGAACATACATGAATGTATCAATTATGCTACTACAAAACTACTAGTCTAAGTCCCCAATTACTTGTCATAATCCATATCTAGTTGATTTTTCGTTTCTTAGAAGACTTACTCAAATCGTTTAATTGTGTACTCTTTATGAAAGCTATATTAGCTAAGTCAAGTACGTAGTATTGTTTAGACTAGGGGCGATTACATCAACTTTTTGATCAAAATAGTGATGAAAAATTGTTTGAGTACAACTAGACAATCGGGTCATTTCATTTCGAGTTTGACAGAATTCAAGTCAGATCAAACCAGGTCGGGTCATTTCAAGTTCGAGTCTCTATTGTGTTTGTTATTATTAAGTTATTTAAGAATAATGAACTATTTGCACCATCAAACATTCAGGTCAGGTCATATTTGTCAGGTCAGTTCGGGATACGGGTCAAAATCGGGTCCTCGGTTTGGATGACAGGTATCCACAGGTTGGTTTTCAATCTGCCTACCGATTTTTATAGAGTTACAAAAAGTCTTGCTGAAGACGGGTCGGATCTTGCAACGGGTAATTTGTGAGAGGAAATGGGTAGAGGGGACAAGGTGGGCACCCCCCATGTGCTCCCCCACTCACATCTCATGGGTACTTTGTGAGAGGAAATGATATCCGTTTCATTTGTGACGGATATGGTGCGTCTTCAATGAGATTTTGTGATAGAGTTATATATAGTTGCTAGCTGGCTCAAAATGGCTTTAGCCTTTATGTCATTCTTGGCCTATTAATCATTTTAAAATAAACAATGCTTACTTACATAACCATAACCAAGACCAGCAGACCATCTTAATGCTTAGCTTCCGGGAATCTACTGTCGTTTGTGATTTACGCTGTCTGATTATGATCTACTGAGCAGAGAAATGTCAGAAAAACTGTTAGTAGCCCGTAAAAGTTGTACACATTAGCGAGGGCTTGTAAGATTTCTCATTGCTGAATTCAACAAAGCGAGGTTTTCAGCATTCACCGAGACTGATTTGAAAAGTCGTCACAGTATATCGGCTCGCAGGTTGATAGCAGGAGGGAGGCAGGACAGTATAAGTGGAGTACATCCTTGTGTTCACAAGCAACTTTCTCGCTTACAGGGGAATATCCATGTCAATATGTTTAGTATGCTAATGTCGAGCATGATCAGGATTCAGGGGCAGATATACTGTTATAAAATTATCAAAATAAAACAATCTACGGAGTAATTTTTTTTGCAGTATCATCAAATTACGAATCCAGCAAGATTAGGACATGACATTTTCAACCTCTATATCCTAAACAATAGACCTAGAGACATGGGTTGTCGTTTGGAAGACTATAGGATGATAGTTCACCAAGAAAAGTACACAAATCACAAGTGGAATGTCGGTTGTTTAAGCGCAGCCACGCGAACCACCACATGTAAAAGCAACTAGACTAGACGGAGGCAGGTTGTAAAGATGCAAGATGAAATGAAGATTTCTGATTTATGTCTAATAATGCTAAATGAGCTCACATAAGAAATATCGTCTCTTAAAATGTATTGGGGCCTATGGTGTAAAATCTGTTGAAATAGTTTATATTTATCAAGAAATCAGCAGCAGACATTCAGCTTCAAAGGATTCCATCTACCATAAGAACAGCAAATAAAATGTGATTTTCATAGGCAAATTGGTGTAACTGGCCACGCGTATATGGGTTCCGAAGGACAACCAATTCTTCAATCTGCCAATGTACCTTTGCAGTTGGTGTAACTGGCCACGCGTTCCTTGGTAATTGGTATATATAGTTGTACGTCAGCAACCCTGCTCTTGCCAGTGGCGCAAACATGAAAGTATATGTGCTCGTTGAGGGATGTATGCTCCGTCCAGTTACATTTAGCTGGGGATGTTTTAACAGCAGCTCCAAGTAGCGCCAATGATGTGGAAGGTGGTCATCAAGGGAGATCCAATAACATGAGAGGCACTGGCAAGTGACGACTGCCGTACTTAGTAAATCCCCTGCCTTCTGTGATGCAATAGATCAGGAACGTGTTCAAGTACTTTCATGATCACATAAGACTGAAAGAGGCCGATTTTACATTATTCCACGACAAAATTAACTGGAAACACAGTAACGACAGAACAACAACAGTAACATTATTCCTGTGTCTCAAGGCTTGCACAAATGATGGGATGGGGTCGAATATAGGTCGTCTTACCCTGTATTAAAGACACGAAAAAACTGTTACCAGAGGACCTGTAATGAAAATTGATTCAAGAGTTGTACAGCCATATTAGTGATTCTAGTCCTTGATGTAGTTGAAAGACAGAAGCCTGAATACGCTTTTGCTGAGGTGATATCTGCTGGCCACTCGTTAGGACTTCGAAAAAACATATGAATAATATTCTGCATTTGGCACAAGAGGTGTTCAAAACACACACAACCACCACCATGTACCTCTGTGCGTGACTCACTTCTTCCGCGAAATGAGGGGCCCCAGTTAGAAGGTACACAGCCTTAAGTCCTTGACCTTGTATTAAAGACATGACACGATCTTTCCGGATGACCTGTAAGAAAAATTCCATTGTGGTTACTACACACAGACAGAATATAAGTGGCAACAGAGAAATACCAGAGGGAAGTTGCCAACTCTTTCCTGTGTGGAAGTACAAGAAGCGGAAACAGATTTGGCAACAAAGCTTCTTTAATGCACCCTACTGCACCAGTCTGCCTGTCCTGGCAATTGGAATACAGAAAGATGCACCTCAATAATCTCAACAGTCTACAGTCAGCGATAATCCAAGACTACAATTTACATGCATCGTAACCAGACCTAACTACTTAATGTTGACATAACCCGAATAGTTCTCTCATCAATTTAAATATCGGAAACTACCTTATCCCCATCCGAATATTCAGTAATTTAGA
Organism: Silene uniflora; assembly: GCA_018983105.1. Lineage (NCBI taxonomy): Eukaryota > Viridiplantae > Streptophyta > Magnoliopsida > Caryophyllales > Caryophyllaceae > Silene > Silene uniflora. The sequence goes on from JAGPOY010001917.1 coordinate 10,815, forward strand.
TCGTCTACTCAGTGACACGATCAGTTGGAGACCTTCTGCAGTCTTGCATGAATTGGTAGCATGTCAATTCTACCTTCTGCAGTCTTGCAGGAATTGGTGAAATCGGTGCATTTGCATACCTCAGACGAGTAGGGTGCTGAAACAAAGACTAAAAGTATTAAACTCGAGTTTTCAAGAAGTAGAGAGATTCACATAGCACTTCTCTCTGATTTTGAGTAATTACAGGTGAGTAGGGGACGATCAACCGCCTGCATCATTATGCCTGGCTTGTTCGTTGACAAACTAGCCGCAAGTAAAATTTCAACACAATACTATTATGATAAAACAGCATTCATAATAATAGCGCCAATTCATTCCAAAACAATCTAACCATTATGATAGCGCCAATTTCAAGTCCGGGGCTACAATGATAGCGCCAATTCATTCCAAAATATTCTAACCAAATATTGAAATTGAGCAAATGAATAAAAAAAAGTTCAGATCTTTTATTCAAATCGAAATTTCAATAATTAGTTCAAACTTCTTTAAAAAATCCAATATACGCACAATATTGTGATCAAATTGATTTCCTAAGATAATCAAAAATTGATTTGGTAAAAATCCAAATTCCAAAATATACGGACAATATTATGATCTTGGATACAAACAAACAGGTATGTGCAATTGTGCAAAGCCCAGCCCACTTCCAAATCCATAAATAAGTCAACACGATTTCTTCCGTCTTCAACAAGCTTCCCTCCCTCTATATCAAACCCTTCAAAACCCTCAGACTCACAGTTACTCGCCCCACTCAAAAACCCGACCCGTTAAAATGAACTCCCGCAACATCTGCACAATCCCCCACCCAACCCAAGACCCGACCCGATCCCAAATCTACACAACCTACTTCTTCGGCAAACCAATTCTCACCACCGTCACCTCCACCCCCGCCGTAGCCCGTCAATGGGTCTACAATCTCCGCAACAACCACCCCGACCGTTTCGATAACGCTAATCTCGTCGTAGGCCTCGGTGTCCAATGGACACCCCCGACCCGCCGAAACCCTAATCCACCAACCGCCGCAACAATCCAACTCAACGTAGGCCAAAATTGCCTTATATTCCAACTTACTCATGCTAACAATGTTCCACTTACGCTCTACCGCCTTCTCGAAGACGAGCGGGTTACCTTCGTTGGGGTGCATAATGGTACGGACCCGACAAGACTACAGGAGTCGTGGTCCCAACTGAGGGTGTGGGACCTTGTTGACTTGGCTAAGGAAGAAGGGTACGGGAATATGTCAATGGTAGGGATTTGTAGGGAGGTATTAGGGTTGCATGGGGTTAGTAAGCCTACGCATATCGGGCGGAGTAATTGGGATGAGTTTTATCTTAGTGTTGATCAGGTTCAATATGCTTGTATCGATGCGCATGTTTCGTATTTGCTTGGTATTCAGTTTGGTTATCCTAAGAATTATGACGAGGATGAGGATGAGGACGAGGAAGAGGATTACGAGAATGAAGATGATGATGATGATGAAGATTTTGATAATGGATATTTGGATTATGAAGATTACACCAATCCTTATCATTATGATTCCGATTGGAATTACGTTGGTTATTAAATAAGACAGGTACGGGTTTCTTAGTTTGTCGTCAATTAATCTTAGAAAATAAGATCGTCTTTAGTTGTTTATTGTATGACGACTAATGTTAGTTCTAAAAGTGTCCATCGATTACAAATTGATCGATCACAAAAAAAAAAAAAAGATTTCAAACGATGGTGATCGAGGTGTCTAAGCAAATATTTGTGTTGCTTGTTTGCAAATCGGCTCATTCCCTATATTTCAGTTAAACAATCTTTTTTGGAATACCCAAATGCCAATAATTTTTTCGGTGGTTTTCGGGTTTTAATGTTACCTAAATGCCAATAATTATGATGGTATATTTATAGGGTGTCTCTCGGTCGTATTGAGACTCATTATCATCCCCCGAAATTTTGTGAATCAACCAACTAGGAACAATGGCATGTATGTATTTTACATGAGTATATTTTCACTTATGTATTGAGAGAAAATCAAAACTAAATGGGGGAAGTATTGAATACCCAGTGATTCAAGAAATCGATTAATCCAAATTTGCAATGTGAAATGACAAGAAATCAAGACATTAATATCCTAATATAACAAGACCAACGTACTAGTCCAACTATGAAAACTAAAACCATGTAACCATCCAAAAAGGTGCAATATGCAAACGAGTTATATTAACTAGTCATATAAAGCCGTCTAACTTAAGAATTACCCTCCATTACTATGGGATATATTTGACCCCAAAAGTCCCGATCATTAAGTGGCACCAGACTTTCCATGTACGCGGAGACTATGTTACAAGATGCGAAATCAGGGTCAATGTGCTCTTTAAGCTCCGACGTTTCTCCAGTATTAGGGTTACATATGAGTAAACAATCTGGACTATCAAATAACACCAAATTATTATCCACGTTATAATGACCAACGGCATTCCAAACCGAATAATTAAGTTTTACCGTTAATTCGTTACTCCAAGTCGTACCCTTCAATGTCCATAAATCAAAAGTACACTCCTCTAGGCAAAGCAAAACCACGGCAATTTTACCATTGTATACCATAAGACACTCAGAAAAAAGGCAATGGGTCATTGAGCCTTTGATACAAATATCTGATAGTCCGATTTCTTGGCACTCTTCTGTAGCCAAGTCGATAGCAATAATCACATCGTGTTTAATAGGGTATCTGTTTAATGATCCTAGCCAATAGAAACTTCTATTCACAAAAGCATGACATGAATTCGACCAAGTAATGTAGTAGCGTTTTGATAAATCTCCCGAGTATTTCCAAGAGTCTGTCCTTAACGAGTAAATCATGATCGAAGGAGGGTAATCCATAAAGGTCGATCCCCATATATAATCATAAGTAGCATACCCCTTAATAGCAACAACCTTATAATCCGCAGTCACCGGATCAAACCCAAAACCACAACATTCGTTATAATACTTCATATTAGATGAAATATTAGGTTTCATAATCATCGGTGGTAATTTTTTGATCTCATTAAGTGCCGGATTCCACAAATAACGTGGATCATTATATTTATCTGGTGAACCGTGCCACAAATAATATATCCCATAACAAGGTCCACAAATATCATAATCAGAAATCGGATGACATTGTAATGCACAAGAATCAAGGACTGTATTACATTCATCGCTTTCACCGTGCCACAACAAATAAGGACGAGGAACACGGGCACGACTTACGGTATATTGTGCAATGAAACAATTGGTATGACGACGACCATAGTTGTGCTTAAGTTGCATGGATATAAAATACGGACTTTTGATGATTTTGTACCATGATTTGCAAATATATTTGAACTGCAACAATGATTTGACGGGTAACCACGATAAAATTTCGATAATCAAACTTTCGGGAAGACTATTTAGCATTTTTATTTATGCTTCTGGAAGATTTCTTTTGTAAAAAGTCGCGTACATATATGATACGGAGTATATCACGTTCTTTATATATAGCGAGAGCAAACTACTATTCCCAATCTTGCTCAAACTATCTAAGATAAGCTATAATAAAGAAATTAATTCCAAAAAAGAAACAATTTAGGAAATTAGCGGACTATTTGATCAGGATTCTAATAAATTTTATCGATTAGGAAGCAGGACATTAATTTTCAAGTAAAACTAACTGTCTACATATATAGGTCGCGGGTGAGAATCGAAACCCCCCACTTCCACTTCCTTTAAATAAGTCAACAACATATCTACCGTCTTCAACAAGTTTCCGTCCTCTATATAACAGCATACCATTCAAAAATCCAACTCAGCGTAGGCCCTAACTGCCTTATATCCCAATTTCTAATACTTAATTCATTTTCTTCGTTTCTTGACATGGAATTATTTGTACCGAGTGGCATTCTCTTATTACGATTCATTTACCTTGGTCACCTTATGATATCAATTTTATCATGTTACACAGGGAGCGAGGTTAACTATAAAACTGCAAACATTAATGAAAGCTAGACAGTAGACATCAAGATGATTTACACCAATAACATCAATCGAAAACTATACCGAGTACGAACTGAAGCATCAGTCACTAATCGTTAACGCAATACATGCAATCATGCATGTAAAACGTAGACTAAATGATTTTTCAAAATATAACATGATCAACACGCAAACATAATAAGTGGTACGACGAATTGAAACACAAATACACAATTACTAGTATTCGATATTACTGATCGATTCAAGAAAGCGATTCGTCCAAATGTGCAATGCGAAATAACAAGTAAGCAAGACATTAATACCCTAATATAACAAGATCAACTAGCTAGCTAGCTGCATATGCATGCTAGTCCGAGATTAACGCAAGAAGAAATCGAACCATGCATGAATTTATTTGTAGCAGTAGAGTTCAACGATATCCCAAATCCCAAAGTCGTTGTAGGTTGAAAGCAATCCAAGAAGGCACAGAAGCAGCAAGAGTAGCATGCCCAATTTGAGCAAGAGTCAAATGATCAACTTCCCAATTACTCGATGTCGAACCCATATCCGTCTCATCGATGAATACCCCAAGATACTCCCTAGCAATCCTGGGAACAGAGTAATATTCAACATTCTCCCCATTCCAACCACGTACATGACGCCGAAGATTCTGCGGCATATGGCGACGAAAAGCAAGACCTTGAGGGGTTAAGCCGAGACGCACACCAACAAGATCTTCAAGACAAACAAAGTTGACATGGCTATCAAAAAGGAAGCGGCGGAGGGTGATAGGGGTGAAAGGGGCGTGGCTGTGGCACAGGTGGAAGATTAGGCACTCAGTTCCCGTTGAGAGTTGGAGAGTTGCGACAGAGTTGCGGCCGGTTGGGGCATATTGGATGGCCACGCCGATAATCAGGCTGTTCCCGATGTAAATGTGACTGTAGCGGGCCGTGGTTTCACTGACCCATGTGTCAGCGACGTAGTGGTTAGTGGTGACGGTGGTGAGGACGGTGTTATTGTCGACAGTGATAGAGTAAATGCGGGTAGAGAGCGGTTGATTTTCTTGGAGTAAATTTATTGTGATTGCCATTTTTTT
>JAGPOY010001918.1:0-15929 GCA_018983105.1 Silene uniflora
CATTGGACTAGAACAAAATCTAGTGGCAATAAATCATTTGTAGTCATAAATCTAATAAATTATCGGATATCGGATATCCGAAAATTTTTAACTACTATCCAATATTTGATCCGTATCCAAAAGTTTCGGATCAGATATCCGATCCAAACTGCTTTTCGGATCGGATATCCACTTTTTCGGATCGGATACAGATCGGATATCGGATCAGTTCGGATAATCGGATTTTTTGCTCAGCCCTAGGGGGAAGAATAGAACAGGAAAATGGAACAACAACGACATTAACCCAGTGCCTCAATTGCATCCGCAAATACGGAAACAGAAAAAGTTGGAAAGGGGTACAAGGGGGGCAGAGTGTAAATGTAGTGAATAGTTAGAAGACAAAACAATGAATGTGAGAGAGGGAGATGGAAATGGTGAAATGAAAGAAAATTGTGTAGTCATAACTCAAAACTGATGAGTATAAGATGTCAGGGAGAAAGAAGAGAGGGGAAGACTGAGAGTAATCAGAGTATGTGCTATGTCAGAAAGATGGATGAAGACATCTGACAATATGGAGCTAGACTTTTGGCAGGGTGTATCTGCACCAAATATTTCTAACTCACCCATTAAGATTTTTTTTTTGTTTTCAAATTAACGCACCATATCGTCGGTGAAAATCGAACCCTAACTTTGTAGAAAGCTCTTACCACTTGTGATATTAAGGTCATGTTCTTTTGAACTAAATATCAGCTCATTTTAATTCAGTTCGGTTCATTTCAGCTTCATTCAGTTCAGTTCAATTCAGCTCTTTTCTTGACAAATTAACTCTTACTTCAGTTCAGTTCAGCTCCATTAAATCCAGTTCAGTTCAATTCATCTCCATTCAGCTGAGTTCAAACAGTTTTAGTCCAAAAGGTCAGAGCTTAAGTCTTATTCTCAAAATGTTGTTGATGGCCCTTGAAACCATAACCTCTTAATTCACATTTACTTGTTATTATCATTGTGGTACATCAATCTTGTTATTTTGGACTCGATTTTGAGGTTGGTTACTTTTGTGATTTTTTTAAAACGGAAATTTCTCAATAGTATCGCTATGATTTGTCACTTTGTCCATAATACACCTATTTTAAAGAATGTGTTGATGGTATCCTTAAATTTACTCTTACCTGGATAATGGACAATAAATTAAAGCAACAAATGGATAACTAATTTTGGCAGATTTTTATAATCCTCTATTTACTAAAATAATAGGTGAAATTAATAATTTTCCCGCTCAAATCACTATACTCTACAAACTTGGCCCTAACATTTTCAGTTATTCTCAAAATATTAGGCTTAGCACTTTTAGTTATTCTATACAAAAATTAAGCTACTTATAATTCGTATTTGCAATATTTGTAGAGAAATATATTTTACCAAATAAAGTTAAATTTTTCTTTTTCTATCTCTTAATACTACACGGTAATAATTATACACTCTTGCATTAAATTTAAAAGTTAATTTGTCTATACATCGTAATCTAAAAGTTTTTTTGGTAACTACTCTCAGTTATAAACATTTTTTTTGTAATTGATCCCTACTTAAAAAAAGTTAATTAAAAACTGCTACCTTAATATTTACGTTCATTAAAACTTGCTACAAAAATCCATTGTGAGGTGCCCATTTTTCGAGAAAAAGATGCTTGTTTGCGACAGTCTTTGCCGAGGTCGTTGGATGGTCAAACGATAACCAAAATACGTGTTCTTGGATATTTTGGAATCCTGAGACTGCAAATTTCATACTAACCTGAAAAATTATCCTAAATCTTTAGGAAACCGTGCCCAAATTTGACCCGCAAAACACCACGAAACCGCCAAACACGAAAACATAGTGCAAGACCCGACCCTGTTCATGACCATTTTTACACAATTTAGGATCACCTCGTAGCACCCCTATTTCAATATTCACAAAATTTGCACTATCAGGATTCCAAAACATCCAAGAACTCTTAAATTGGTTATCGCTTGATCATCCAACGACCTCAACAAAGACCCTCGCAAACAAGCATCCTTTTCATACCTGAGAATGAATTTTTGTATCAAGTTTTAAACAAAGGAAATATTAAGGTAGCAGTTTTTAAAGTTTTTTTAAATAGGGAGCAATTACAAAAAAAATAAATATTTATAGCTTTAGAGTAGTTACCAAAAAAAACCTAATCTAAAAAACCGTGAATTCGCACGGTATCTAACATAGTTCCATAACGACTTAATAAAAATGAGAGATTGCATAAAATACCCCTTAGCATGATTTCAGAACAATAAAAATGAGAGATGTCAACATGAGAGTAGTGAGTCATGCAGGTGTTGATGAGTAGTTTTGGATGCTGCTGGGGCGTGGGGCGTGTCGAGGATCACGTAGTAGCGACCGATTATTAGCTTTATGTTGTTATTTAACTTTTGACCATAAAGACTTCTGATGTATTAGTTTAACGATTCAGTTATTGGTTTGAAGTTGTAAGACGGTTTACCATAATGATACAATCCAATTTAGTATGTGTTTGACCTAACTTTTCAAACTGCTTTTGGACTAAAAAACACTTTTTGGCCAAACGCATCCTATATCTAAAAGTTAAAAAAAAAATTCTAAAAAACTCAAATAACATCTTTTTGCCCATAAAAATAGAAACAGCAGTTTGATGTTTCTGATTCTTGGAAACTGCTTTTAAGAAATTAAACAAAAACTCATTTTTAACAATCTCGTCCAAACATGCTCAAAGTACTCATATATTGTTTGTCTTATGACATGGGTGATATATGGAAGGGATGGATATCCATATTCATATCCATTAATTTACGTAGTTTATTTTCGCAGTACGTTTTTTATTCATTACAGTACTTTTTGTCACATATTTTCCATTTGACTACCCTTATTGGAAAAAAATAAACCTAATTCTTTAGACTGGCAGCCCTCTACCTCCTCTCCAAATTAACAATTTTTTTTAATTATGTTGATAATTTAATCATAGATTAGAGTATTAATTCATTACATCTGTAATTCTGTATAATCAAATTAATGATCTCCTCTCATATTTTATGGTTTTCATAATTAATTTGGGGTTTGGGTAATTGGCGGTGGTGGTCGCTTGTTGCTGGATGACGTCAGGCCGCATGTATGGTGTCGCGCGTCGCCATAGATAGGTGCAGGAGGTCGGCGAGGAAACGAGAGGAAGAGGATTGTAGAGGTGGGATAAGGAAGGATAGGGACGAAGAGGGAAGGAGTGGGAGGACATAGGGCGGGGGTAGCAGAGGGTGCTTCTTACCAACGTCCGACGACGCTCAGAGGATCCCGACGCCGTTCGCCGGTGGTGGACAATTTGTGGGGGTGGGTAAAGATGATGGTGATTTTGGTGAATGGTTTCAGCGTGTTTTTGGTGGTTTTTTTTTAAAAAAAAAATTTCTCGATGCAGTACACAATACGTTCGAGCATAAAATTCATTTGATAGTATATTATTGATGTCCACATTATTTTAGTGTTAATCACTCATTTTGTCAAATCAAAATATTTACGTAATAAATATACAGTACAAAGTTAAAAAATAAAAATATTGAACGCAGTACAACGGTGGTTAGCTGTTGTGTATGATGGTGGTGGTTGGTGATGATTGATCAAGGAAATGGAAGGAGATGGGATTGAGAGGTGAACAAATTAGAGAGAAGTAAAGGTAAAATGAGAGGGGGAAATGAGAGGGATATAAATGTCAAAAGCGTACTGTGATGAGTAAAATGTGTACTGCGAAAATCAGGACCCAATTTATAGTCATCAATATCCCACCTTCGCTAATTAAATATTTTTTTCATCCATATATCTATTCATATCCACCGGGAGTGCGTGGTTAGGGGGCGGGAAAGGAGTGTTGGCGATTGTAGGTTTGATTGTTGCTATCAACATGTGAGGGGTGGTATGACTGATCGGCGGGTTGTGCGTTGTTATTATTATTGTTTTTTTAAAAGCAATTGAGAGAGATCAAAACAATCTTTCCCTCTTAACAACAATAGCAAAGCTAAGAAAAAGAAAGCCCTCAACGAGGATTGAACTTGCGACCTTTCCCTTACGAAGGGAACGCACTACCACTATGCTATGGAGGCTTGTGGTTATTATTATTATTATTATTATTATTATTATTATTATTATTATGTGCCCAGTGGGCACATGATAAAAAAATCGTTATTATTATTATTATTATAACCGGAAATTTTTATTAAGATCAAACAAATTTTTACAAGAAATTAGTGGGCAAGTTCGCAACAAGTTATATATGACCTGATACAATAGGTACAAAATTAAGCGAATCTATTTTAAGAGAAGATTCTCAAAATTAAGGTCATTTTGAATTAAAACGTAATGCGACTTATGTTAAGAAGATGAGTTTAACTCTGGTAATTTTTTTTTCTTTTTAATGAGGAAGAAAAGTCGGTTGATCCCCTCGAATAGGACCAACATATTTCATCATTTCAAATGAGGGAAGAGAGTGAACGCCAATGACTTTCAACCCACCTTGAAGACAAGGGAGATTAATACCCCCAAAAATCAGCTATTTTATTGGCCTCACAAAAACAATGTCAGTGAAAGAAGAAAGTCAGCTACCTATCTCATCCTTTTACGGAATATAATTTAGTAATTTGTTTGTGAAAAAATTCCAAATATCCACACCTATTTGCGTACGTATTTTACAAATTACCACAACGTATTTACATTTTTACAAATAACACCCAACTTTCAATGTATATTTTGGAATCCTGAGACTGCAAATTTCATACTAACCTGAAAAATTATCCTAAATCTTTAGGAAATCGTGCCCAAATTTGACCCGTAAAACACCACGAAACCGCCAAACACGAAAACAGAGTGCAAGACCTGACCCTGTTCACGACCATTTTTACACAATTTAGGATCACCTCGTAGCACCCTTATTTCAATATTCACAAAATTTGCACTATCAGGATTCCAAAACATCCAAGAACTCTTAAATTGGTTATCGTTTGATCATCCAACGACCCCAGCAAAGACCCTCGCAAACAAGCATCCTTTTCATAACTGAGAATGAATTTTTGTATCAAGTTTTAAAGAAAGGAAATATTAAAGTAGCAGTTTCTAAAGTTTTTTTAAATAGGGAGCAATTACAAAAAAAAAAAAATGTTTATAGCTTTAGAGTAGTTACCAAAAAAAACCTAATCTAAAAAACCGTAAATTCGCACGGTATCTAACATAGTTCCATAACGACTTAATAAAAATGAGAGATTGCATAAAATACCCTTTAGCATGATTTCAGAACAATAAAAATGAGAGATGTCAACATGAGAGTAGTGAGTCAATACAATCCAATTTAAAGTGCTCATATATTGTTTGTCTTATGACATGGGTGATATATGGAAGGGATGGATATCCATATTCATATCCATTAATTTATAGTCATCAATATCCCACTTTCGCTAATTAAATACTTTTTTCATCCATATCTCTATTCATATCCACCGGGAGTGCGTGGTTAGGGGGCGGGAAAGGAGTGTTGCCGTGTTGGCGATTGTAGGTTCGATTGCTGCTATCAACATGTGAGGGGTGGTGTGGCTGGTCGGCGGGTTGTGCGTTGTTATTATTATTATTTTTTAAAAGCAATTGAGAGAGATCAAAACAATCTTTCCCTCTTAACAACAATAGCAAAGCTAAGAAAAAGAAAGCCCCCAGCGAGGATTGAACTCGCGACCTTTCCCTTACGAAGGGAACGCACTACCACTATGCTATGGAGGCTTGTGGTTGTTAATTGTTACCCTTATTATTATTATGGTTTTTTAATATGTTCCCAGTGGGCACATGATAAAAAAATCGTTATTATTATTATTTATTATTATTATTTTATTATTATTATTATTATAACCGGAAATTTTTATTAAGATCAAACAAATTTTTACAAGAAATTAGTGGGCAAGTTCGCAACAAGTTATATATGACCTGATACAATAGGTACAAAATTAAGCAAATCTATTTTAAGAGAAGATTCTCAAAATTAAGGTCATTTTGAATTAAAACGTAATGCGACTTATGTTAAGAAGATGAGTTTAACTCTGGTAATTTTTTTTTTCTTTTTAATGAGCTAGGAAGAAAAGTCGGCTGGTCCCCTCGAATAGGACCAACATATTTCATCATTTCAAATGAGGGAGGAGAGTGAACGCCAATGACTTTCAACCCACCTTGAAGACAAGGGAGATTAATACCCCCAAAAATCAGCTATTTTATTGGCCTCACAAAAACAATGTCAGTGAAAGAAGAAAGTCAGCTACCTATCTCATCCTCTTACGGAATATAATTTAGTAATTTGTTTGTGAAAAAATTACAAATATCCACACTTATTTGCGTACGTATTTTACAAATTACCACAACGTATTTACATTTTTACAAATAACGTCCAACTTTCAATGTATATTCTCCAACAGAAAGTCTTGCTGAAGACGGGTCAGATCTTGCAACGGGTAATTTGTGAGAGGAAATGGGTAGAGGGGACAAGGTGGGCACCCACCATGTGCTCCCCCACTCACCCCTGATGGGTATTTTGTGAGAGGAAATGATATCCGTCTTCATTTGTGACGGATATGGTGTGTCTTCAATGAGATTTTGTGATTCTCCAATCACCACCGTATTTTTATCCCGAGCATCATTTTTTTAATTTCCCGCCTAAATGAGTTGCTCTATATTGGGCTTTGGGCTTCGTTATAATCTTTTTTTAACTAGATCATACTATCAATTCCATGCAATAAATAACTCCATGACATTTAAAAATTAAAGGAGATAATATTTTTTTCAACTTTCATAGACATATTATATGTATGACGTGATATAAATATTTCACTATTATTTTTAAAAATAAACATGATGGCAACGAACATTTTTTTAATGAACACTTTTTAATTAATAACTCTATAATTATCTGATTGTATTATTAGAGTCGTTACTCATTACTTAACGTTTATATTATAGCTTTAGTGGATATAATGATAACAATATTTTTTAAAATAAAGTAACAAAATAGTTTCAGTAACACCGACAATCTTATATGGAGTAAAAGTGTTGATCCTTCTCTTTTCTACCTCTTAATACAAAACATTATAATAGTAAATTTTATAATTAATTTTGGGTTTTTCTACATGGTAACCATGTATTTTTTTCAAATTCTACATGGTAACCATACTTTTCAAAGAACACACATGGTAACCCTCAACTTTATTAATATGCATTGCCGTGACCCTTAACTTTTTTTTCCGTCAATTTTGCCGTTAACTATGTGATGTGGTCAATTGAATTTTGAGATTTTCTACAAGGTGACCCTATATTTTTAAAAATTATACAAAATAACCCTACTTTTTTCTACAAATCACACGTGCATAAAAACATAATCACTTATTTAATATTTTTTCCACAATGTTACTCGATTATGCCCAAATTGTAAAATCCACCGTACCCTCATTACCCTCCAGTAACCGAGTTCTAAAAGAAAAATCTAATAAGAAATTTGTTCGATATCAAAAAAAATCCCAATAAGTTAGTCTAAATACGAGAGTAAAAGTATTCCATACTGAGCATTGTAATAATCAATCCCAAATTTATTTGATTAAAAGGGTTTATTTAATTGAAAAAGTTTTGTGTTCAAAACCTCATCAAATACCTCAAAACTAAAAATGTTGTAAACAAAATAATGACTTACATTCATTATTCGACAAATTGACTAGTGGAGATTCATTTGTAAATATTGGGCTTAATAGTGGAGATTCATTTGTAAATATTGGGCTTAATAGTGTATTTCTTTGTTAATTATTGAACCCGATTTTTGGACATTTATGGTAATGATACCTTAAAGAGATCGATGATGATATTGAGAGTTGACATTTTTTTTGGAATAATCGTGTGAAAAACTTGCTAACAATGATATATTGAGAAACTAAGGGAGTATTTTTAGAGTGTTTCTTTTGTTTAAAAAAAAAAAGGAACAAATAAGGTTATTTTGTAGGATTTCATAAACAGAGGGTTACCTTGTAGAAAATCTCAAAATTGAATTGGCCACGTCACATACTTAACAGCCAAAATTAATGGAATGAAAGTTAAGGGTCATGGCAATGCGTATTAATAGAGTTGAGGGTTATCACGTGTGTTATCTGAAAAGTAGGGTTACTATGTAAAATTTGAAAAAACACAGGGTTACCATGTAGAATACCCCATTAATTTTTTAAGGAAGTTAAATATCAGTAATATAATTGTTAAATTCTCCAACATCTCTAATAATATAATTCAACTGTCATAAAATAACTTTTTTGGAAACCAATATATATGCAATCAAATTTATCAATAGTGTTCGTTTAGTATTATAGTAAGACCGTCTCATAATAACAACCAATATACACTATCCCCTATCTACTAAATGAACTAGTTTCGGTACCCGTGGGAATCACGGGTTTTTTGGTTGCTATCTAAGTGTTTTCTATTTTCTTGTCTGTTTGTCAATCGTCAGTTGTGTCAATCAAATTCGTTTTTTTTTTCCTAAAAAACGAAAGTCATAATTATTGACCTTTGATGTTGGTCTTCGTTATTTAATCGAAATATTCAATTTAGAACGACTAATGTCATTGTGATTTTATTCATGTTCTGGAGTTGATATCAAATGTTTCGAAATATTTGGCTGTAACTGTTGAATCATGACATTGAATTAACCAAACAGCATAAAGTCCAAATATGGAATGGGTAATGACACTAAAAATAGGGTATAGCATTATGAATACCGCTTATTACATGGTAACAATATTTTTTAGGAAATAATGTATGTGAATCAGAAATTAAGCTAGGGCATCTTGAAACTGTGCTTGTAAAGGATAACAATTGAAAACTACATTGCAAGAAAATAAGACACATATCTGCCCTGAAACTGCTTTCAACATCGTTACAAAAATTGGTGTTTGGATTCATAAAAAGACATAGAAGACCATGCAGCTGAAATTCTGAACAATATATGACTGGACCTAACTTGTTTATGGAGACATTATAGTCGTTTTGTGGCATATATTTCCTAGGCTTCGATATTATCGCATGAGGAAACCGACAGTCCTTTTTCAAGTCTCCTGATTTTTCCTCAATTTGCGCTTGATGTGTGTTTGCATTCACATTACAATTTAACTTGCGCTTGAATTCACCAGGTGTATGTGCCCGCGGGAGAAAGTTGACATGAGCATCAGATTTACACAAATACAGTAGTTGAAGCTCCTGTGGCGTTTGTACTTTTTCCTGTATTGTACCTGTTACAACGGGTCAAGATTAAATATTATAGGGTGTGGGAACAGGGATATATGGCATCCGCTTGGCTTTCCTACAACGCTGCATAAGACTGCTTGATTTTTCTTGCCGGTATTTAAGGGTACATGCAATTTATTCTAGGATTACTGCCCATTAATTGTAGCCATATTTCAGAAGTATTCCATTATATTTTGAAAAGGGTAATTGTATTAATATCTGATTTCGAGGTCCCTTAGCTATAGTTTCAGACCACCATGTATATTCCCTACATAATCTTGCTGTAGTGTAGTCCATGACCACCTGACAGAAATCAGCATATGCAGGAGACAATTAGTGAGCATAAGTGCAGTGAATGAAAATAGGAAACTAAGTGTGGGAATAATCTAATAAAGTTGGAATAAGCTAATGTTCAACATGTGTAGTGAGATTTCAAAGGTAATGTTCCTGGCACAATTAATCTATTAGTAATGAATCAATTTACCTTGTTTATTACATTGTACACCCGAAGCTTCTGATGCTTTACTATGAAATATAGCCGGTTTATAGTTGGCAATGTAGTACAACTTAGGAAGTAGCATACCTGCTGTTTCTGCGCAAGTAAGTGGCCAGTGCAAGTTTGGAGGCAGAGACGGCGCTTCAACATTACCCGACATGTACGAACTTCCTCCTGCAACTGGATTTAGAAAATAAGAATGAGAGCCAAGTTCAAGGTAGCACGCCGAATGGGGCAAATAGTCAAAATGTTAGGGGAATAACCAGTATCAATCATAACGGTTGATAGAATAACATCTGGCCCGGCATCACAGGGCACAGTTTTTTCTACGGGCGTAATTTTTTGGGAAGGCCGACGTCTCTTACGAGGGCTAGTATCGGGGACATTGTCAACGGGCATGGCTTTTCGTGGAGGACCACTTTTGCAATAGCCATGATCCATTACAAAGGTGCCTAGTAAATAGCAATGCAAGAAAATTACCACAGTTTTAATGGAGCAAGGAACTTCTAAGGTAGAACGGAAGTGGGAATTTTAGCAAACAATGGGAATAAAAACGAAGCAAATGAGAATATCATAATCGTACAATTGACCACGGTATGCAATAACTGGTCATATCATAATGGTACAACAGCCAAAGCTAGCAAGCACTTCAAACAACCAAACCAGGCCAGGGGAATTCCAGAGCCACGGCACTTTTAATAATCCCAACAAAACACGAACATAGAACAACATCGCAACCAATGAATTTTCATGATTAAGAATAAAGAAGAAAACATTGGACGTTAAATGGCCTAGTTGGGCAGACACACGAGGTCAAATCAACATAGGAGGATCGTATGAGGACTAAAGTTAGTTGACGTAAATAATTGCAAAACAATGAAGTGCATCTTAATCGCATTCAAACACAACGCAATTGACGAAAAACAAACGAAATAGAGGGAAAAATAAACTGATACACAAAATGAAATTGAATAGCTCAGAAAACCAGAAACGAAACTGCTGAGTAGGCTGCTTCAAGAATGAATTAAAATTGAAACCAACAGGGAAAAAAAAACCAGAGCAGAAGGGAACTTGAAGTATGACAGACGCAAAGAGAACGATTGGTTTAATGACTGTGATATTGTAATAAAAAAGCCAAATATAACAACTTATATTTAGTAACCGCAGAGGGGAGACGAAACAAAATTAAGGGAAATAAATGATTGAATTGAAAACACCTGGAAGCTGAAGAGTTTTAGGAGGTAGAAAATTAACCTGGAAACAGCTGGAACACCATAGCCGCCGCAAACAACGCCCACCCTAGAAGGTCGTTGACCAAAAGCCATTGACAGGGTTGTTGATATCCGAGCTGGTATTTGACAGCCGGGCTGCTGTTGATCTGGGGTTGAAGCAAGAGTAAGACACCAACAGGGACGGAGCTCGCGTAAACCGGAGGCAGAGAAGGAGATTGGGACGACGATAGGGTGGTTAACAGCCGAGATGGTGTTGATGAGGGGTTGAAGAAGATGAAAAGTTAAGCGGTTTCGAGGGAGGCACGTGTTTGGATTTTACTCAAATGAGAGACAAAAAGCGGTTAGAGGGAGATGATGTGGGTTTGACGTGTCAATATTTTGCCAATGTGGAATTGACATGGCTTTTAGCCGATGACATGGATTTTTTCAAACAAATTCAAGTGGATGTTTAAGCCATGCCTTTTAATATATATTATAGATAGGTGAACTCACATATTTTCCCTCAAAAAAGGCAAAAAGCATCTTTGTAAAGATGGAAACTATTGATAATTTAATTGTATTCACTAAATAAAGAAATTAATAAATATAATGTATTTCATTATATAATTCTTTACATTTAAATTAATCTTTTTATCAAATTGTATAATTTCACTAAACACTAAACTATAATATTTTAATTAAAATATAAATAAAGGCAAATAATAAACTATTAAATCTTTTATTGATGCTACTATTTGAGAATGACTTGACTCATACTATGTATAAATAAAATTATAAAATCGTTTTGATTAGACTCGGGACAAAAAAATTGATAGAATTTATAGATTGAAATAATTAGCTTTGTGGTATAAAAAATACTTTTTAAAAAAAATACATTTTAGCACATTACTCAATTCTCTTGGAATAATTTTTAGTTATAATTATTTTTTCCTCAAAACAAAACACAATAACGAGAAAATTGAACAGTTAATGAGATACCACGATTATTTTACAGTTCAAGTTACTCATTTTTCTTGAATAATTTTATAGTTCAATTTTTTATTCTCATATAAAAATATAATGACGTGAAATATGAAAAACTAATAAGGTGTTAATTCATCATGTTGAAGTAATACAAAAATAAAAAGATCTAAACTAGTTTATAGTCATCAATATCCCACCTTCGCTAACTAAATATTTTTTTTCATCCATATATCTATTCGTATCCACCGGGGGTGCGTGGTTAGGGGGCGGAAAAGGAGTGTTGGCGATTGTAGCTATCAACATGTGAGGGTAGTGTGACTGATCGACGGGTGGATGTGGAATTTGTGCGTTGTTATTATTATTATTTTTTTAAAAGCAATTGAGAGAGATCAAAACAATCTTTCCCCCCTTAACAACAATAGCAAAGCTAAGAAAAAAAAGCCCCCAGCGAGGATCGAACTCGCGACCTTTCCCTTACGAAGGGAATGCACTACCACTATGCTATGGAGGCTTATGGTTATTAATTGTTATTATTATTTTTATTATTATGGTTTCTTAACATGTGCCCAGTGGGCACATGATAAAAAAATCTTTATTATTATTATTATTATTATTATTATTTTTTTTTTATTATTATTATTATAACCGTAAACTTTTATTAAGATCAAACAAATTTTTACAAGAAATTAGTGGGCAAGTTCACAACAAGTTATCTATGACCTGATACAATATGTACAAAATTAAGCGAATCTATTTTAAGAGAAGATTCTCAAAACGTAGTTTATTTTCACAGTACGCTTTTTACTCAATACAGTAATTTTTTCCCCAAATTTTCCATATATTTGGCTATTTGCCCTCTACTAAAAATACAGTAAACATTAATCACTCTCCCTTCTCTCTAACATTGAAACCTTAACCATCTCCAATCACAATAAAATTCTTCAATTATGAACGATTATTCAAGTGACGAACATGTAATTTATTCTTTAATCCTATATTACTTATTCATTTGAATATTTTTTGTAATTTAGTTTCTTTTTTAATTAGGGTTTAGGGTGTAACTTAATTAAGATGTACTATGGTGGGTTTATTGGTGTTCTTTACGGTTGTCAGCGGTTCGCTGATGGTTAGCAGGCGTTCGAGGACTAATATGGCGGTGAAGATGGCAGCTGTGTATTAAAAAATGGCGCAGTATAAAGACGTAGTCCGGTTATCACTTTGGGTAAATTAGGGTTTAGGGTGTAACTTAATTAAGATGCACTATAATGAATTGATATGAATAATGATTTGATATGAATTGAAATTGGATTTGAGATTTGAAATAGGAGAAAAATTTCATATGAATTGATATTTTGACATTAGAGAGAAAACATTAGAGAGAGATTAGGGAGAGAAAATGGAAGGGGAAATGGGAGGGTAAAATTGTCAAATGTGTACTGCGTTGAGTAAAATGTGTACTGCGAAAATCAGGACCCTTCTCAAAATTAAGGTCATTTTGAATTAAAACGTAATGCGACTTATGTTAAGAAGATGAGTTTAACTCTGGTAATTTTTTTTTTCGTTTTAATGAGGAAGAAAAGTCGGTCGATCCCCTCAAATAGGACCAACATATTTCATCATTTCAAATGAGGGAGGAGAGTGAACGCCAATGACTTTCAACCCACCTTGAAGACGAAGGAGATGAATACCCCCAAAAATCAGCTATTTTATTGGCCTCACAAAAACAATGTCGGTGAAAGAAGAAAGCCAGCTACCTATCTCATCCTTTTACGGAGTATAATTTAGTAATTTATTTGTGAAAAAATTACAAATATCCACACCTATTTGCGTACGTATTTTACAAATTACCGCCACGTATTTACATTTTTACAGATAACACCCAACTTTCACTGTATATTCTCCAATCAGCACCGTATTTTTATCCCGAGCATCATTTTTTTAATTTCCTTACTAGTTAAGTGATGAGTTTGATGACTATGCGAATTTCACAAATTACCCTAATGTATTTACACAAACACACTCATTACCCAAGTAACTAGTCTTATACTCTTATCCTTGTCTTCCCCCAATTCATTCAAACACATTAACCCTAAATCAATCAATCGATTATTGAAAATTCTATAGTTTCCTGACATACCCTAAAACCCGGAGTTAAGTTTCTCTGATGGACATATACTACTTACCTTCATTTTTTTGACCTATTTTTTTATGAAGGTAGCGGTGTATTTATTTGAAGGACTTCAATCAGCAGGTAGTTTTGCGTAATTTAGAAAAATTTTCTTGTCTACTCTTCCTGTAATACATTTACATATAAAAAACAAATGCACTTAATTAGGCATTATGCGTTATACGTTACACTCAAATAACCAAATGTTATTATACGCATCACATTTCTCATACTTCACCTTAGGTGAAGCAAGACAATTGTAATGAGGTTAATCAATTGACTGTATAGCCTATAGGGTTGGTGTTTGCGTAAATTGTCACTTAATAAGTCGGGAAATTTAAAAATGATGCTCAGGGTAAAAATACAATGGTGATTAGGGAATATACTGTAAAAGTTGAGCGTTGTTGTCTATAAAAAGGTAAGTACGCGATAATAATCTGTAAAAATACGCAAATAGACGAAGGTTATTTGTAATTTTTCCCGATTTATTTACGCCTCAATTTTACTACAGTTGTGAATTAAAAACCCATCCTCAAATAATAAGAAGACACGGTCACACGGCGTCCAAAACACTAGAAAGTTTCAAAACGAGAGAATCCAAAACCGCAACAAACACCAACAAGCTTAATAATGGCGACGAGCGCCGCCGTCATCGCCACCGCACACGGCGGAGGAAACCAAACAGATAAACGACCACGCTCCATATTCGAGTTGCCGGAAAACTTCTTCGATTCATGCCGCCTTCTTCCTCCCGGTAAACACCTCACTCCCCCCGCCGCCGATAATGAAACCCTAATTTCACCCGCTGCAGAATCAATTGATCAATTGAACAACAATAATAACATCATTTCCGGCAGCAGTAGTAGTAATGTTATGAGTAGATGGTCGTGTAATACTTGCAAAGCCGAATTCGAGTCTCTTTTCGATCAGCGTTCTCACTTCAAATCCGATATTCATCGTTTCAATGTATGGAATTTTTACTTTGTTTAATTTTGTTTTTCGTATTTTTGTTTAATTGTGTTTTCTGGTTGATTAGGGTTACATTTGGATTGGAGTCGAAAGACTCCGGTTGTTCTTTGGTTTTGAATTATGACGGAATAAAGCAAAATGACTTGCTGAACTGGCTAGGCTTCATTTTATTGTGAAGTAACTGTTAATCAATGTAATTCTCGGCGCAATTTTCATTTTGGGTCATTTACAAGTTGTTGCATAACCCGTAATTTGCAGGAGTCATTGAGACACTAGGATAGCGCTGTTGTCGACTTGTCGTTGAGACACTAGACACAAGTTAGAATTGTAGAATTTATATGTGCAAGAATTGGTGATTACTTGATGGGAGAAGAAACATGTACTTCCTCCGTTCCATTGGGCTGTATGCCTGTATACGTTTCTGAAAGTATGCGAGGAAGATTTGGAAAAATGTATCCAATTTTATGGAATGGAAGAAGTATTAGATAGAAGTTGAAACTTTATGCTAGGAATGCGTGAATATAAATGCTTATTTTGTTTCTTTAGGGGTAAGTATCATCTAGATTCAAGGTCCGGTCAGTGGCGGCTCTGGAGATCCAACAGAGGGGGTGCGGAAAGTTTACAAAATTAAAAAACTTTTAGTCCGTGGTTAAGAAATCATTTTTTTTGCTAACGAGGAAACCCGCAACCGCTACTTTCGGTGCACACACAATTTTTATACATTTCTCATACGCCTTTTTGAAAGGTTTTTTTAGTAGAAGGCTCATAGACAGACGCAAAATTAGAATAAGGAAAAAAGAAAACACAAAATATAGGT
>JAGPOY010001919.1:611-11084 GCA_018983105.1 Silene uniflora
AAGAATGGGCTCTTCTAGGCAATATATAGGAAATGCAAATTTCAATGGAGGAAATCAATTAGAGAGAACGGGCATGCCTATTATTCTCCTCGAACCTAGCCAACCTATGCCACAAAGCGCAAGGAAACTGACAGTGAAAAAAACAGGTAGGATCCAACATCCTACTGCGACACAAGACACAACCTTGCGACTGAAACTAGGGATATGATTTTGATGATAGTTTACAAGCTTTAGACTTTGTTTCCATATATTATTTCACGACTAACTTATGGAAAAGCAATGGATCCTAATCCATCTTCAGTAGTACAATTCTGAGAATGTGCGTTTAGCCTAGCTAACTGATAAACAATAAAACTTGCAGGGAGTTATGACTTGACTACTCTCACTTTTATCTGTATAGCTCCTAAGCCGCATGCTGACTCCATATATTTTTATAATGGAGTACTATATTGATGACAAATGCATTGTTTGTATCATTATCAGCCTTGGGGAGAAACTGCAGAGAATGGAGGCTGTAATAGCTAGATCCAAGTCAATACGAGTGGATTGCAACAATGTGGATAAGAAATTTAGGCAACTTTTGGAGCCGATTGAGGATGAAGCTATTTTCCACACCAAGCAAAGTGCCTTCCTTTACCAGCTTGCAGTCCAGACCATGCCAAAATCTCTGCATTGTTTATCTATGAGATTAACCGTAGAGTATTTCAATAAGGGCTCTATGGACTTGGAAGTATCTCCGACAGAAAGTATTGTAGATCCAGAATTATACCATTATGTTGTCCTCTCCAGAAACATACTTGCTTCATCTGTTCTTATTAACTCCACCGTTGCACATGCTAAAGTATGCTTCCGATTCTGTAAGATGTCATTTGTTTTTTTTATAGTTGAATACCTTTTTATATAGTCTGGATGATACGACTGCGTAGCATACGACTTCAGATATCTAAATTGTAATCTTTTCAACAGGAAAGTAAGAAGCTGGTTTTTCACATACTGACGGACAGAGAAAACTATTATTCAATGAAGATGTGGTTCTTGAAAAACAGTTTTAGTGAATCTGCTATACAGGTCTTGAATCTTGAGGATTATATACCAGAGTCCTATAATAAGACGCCAGATTTATCACTGGCCGAGGAATTTCGTGTTAGCTTTCAACCTACTCATAAGCTTCCTCCAATGCATTATAAGACGGAATATATTTCTTTATTTTCGCATTCCCACTATCTCCTTTCAGAAATATTCAAGAATTTTGACAAAATTGTTGTCTTGGATGATGATATGCTTGTTCAGAAAGACTTGTCGGCATTATGGAAGATCGACATGGGAAAATATGTCAATGGTGCTGTTGAGATGTGTGCTGTACGACTGGGTCAGTTGAGCAGTTATCTGGGTAGAAATAGTTTCAACAGCAGTTCTTGCATCTGGATGTCGGGATTGAATGTGATCAATCTTGCAAAATGGAGGGAGCTTAATCTTTCTGAGACCTTCAGAAAATTTGTCAAACAGGTGAGTGCTACTGTATATTACCTTTTTTTCTCCCTTTTTTGCAGTCTTGAAGAACTTCACTGCGTATGGATCTCACATCTCACAATTTCATTGCAGTTGTACTTTAGAGGTCAAGGACTTGGTTAGGCACAAAGCTTAATCCTGCGATAGTTCTATTCAAGTCTCATATATAGTTGTATCTCCACTTTTATCCTGCTTTTTAGTACGGGATACGTCTCCATAATAACTATATCATCCCATTGCCTTGAGGGCTCATGCATATAACGAGCCAAGGGGGTTAGTATGTAAGCAACCTTACCTTTGTGTTTTAACATGGAGACACTGCTTCCAAATGAAAATTGTGTCGAGGATTACGTTGAATGACTACTACTCCACAATAAAAAGTAGCCTAACCTATTTGAGTCGTTATTCATTATTTCTTCATAATCCAGAACCAAAGTAGAGCGAGTCTTTGGCTCCATTGGAAATGGAAACATGATTATGTTTCATAGTTTGTTTAAATTTCTCCAGTCATCTTGAGCTTCTATACCATAATCCCAATCTTACTACTTGCAGTGTAAAACAATATGAAAACTTTACACATCCTATAATTGGCCACCTTTTTTACATGTACAGCTTGACAGAGAAGGAACACATTATGAAGCTGCTGCATCTAGGGCCAGCTTGCTGACATTTCAGGACCTGGTGTATCCTCTGGATGATTCCTGGGTTCTGTCAGGACTAGGTCACAATTACGGGCTTGATTCTCAAGCAATTAGAAATGCTGCAGTGTTGCATTACAATGGGAACATGAAACCATGGCTCGAGCTTGGAATTCCTAAATACAAAAGTTTTTGGGTGAAGTTTATGAACGGAGAGGACCAATTTTTAAGCGAATGCAATGTCAGTCTATAAAGAGCCGATGATTCCTTTTGTTGCTCAATTTGAAAAATCGATCGCTGCTATATGATTCTGCAGATGCAGCCAGAAACAACACGGTATTGCGTGATCTATTGTTGAAACTTGAAACACATCAAATTCTTGCAATTATTTGAAGACGGAAGCGTCGACTGACGACAATTGTTACGACATCAACAACTTTGGTAAGCTATACAATCATAGCATTACAGGAAATACTGACTCTGACTTCTAGCTAAAAAGGATGATGCCATTCAATTCATTTCTGTTGTTAGCAAATATATCCTGTTTGTATAATTGTACGTGTAAATAATAGGTGAAAGATGAGACTTGTATTCTTTTGAGCTACAGTTTTCAGAGAGAGAGAGAGTCGATACTGCCCGAGTGCTTGTAATTATTGTATTTTCCCACATGGTTATACCTCATTTACCACAGGAAAAAAACCAGCTTTGATTTGATACGTAGCAATTCAATTATCAAGCCAATTAGTAGCGACATGTTATAATTGGCTAACTAGTGCATTGCAGAGATTTATGGACTGCCGTGCTGCCCGTGTACACTATAATTACCTTGTATGTTATGTTAGCTAAATGTGTTAGCTCATTAGATTTGGTTTGGCTAGTTTTTAAACTTGTGTATGGAAGAAGTCATTGATGTGAAGGACGGATTTGTTGGTTGACGAGTCTGGGATCGTTGGTACGCCGCGGGTCAAATTCTCTTGTTGAGTAATCTTTTTTTATCTTAATTACATTTACATGTAGAAGTTTATATATACATAATTTTTCATACCTTGCCCTACTTGAAATATAATAACTAAATTTTCTCTTTTACTCTCTCAAAAGCAATCAAATCCTCGCATAAACTAAATTGTGGATTCTAAATCTCATATTGTTCAAGTGAGCTCTATCTTCATTAGTCATGAGTCAATTTTTTCCAGCATAAACTCTGAAAATGCCTGAGGTTAGAAGTCTTAAGTTCATGGTATATAGCAAGCATGCAATAGCTTTGTCGACTCCGTCTTATAAATGTTTGAGGGTTCCAAGTGTAATGTCACATTGCACTGTTATAACTTATAACCAACTCTTTAGCAGTGATTGGTTATGTCATCCCGCTATTAGGCCTAAGCATTCTAATCGCTCTCATAGGTGTGAAGAATATACACAATGCCAGCAGGAGAGCAAGTGACAGAGAACCCTATGCAATTAACAAAAGCTCTCACCGATTATATAAACTGGGGAAGATCATTCATTAATGAGATTGCACTCACAATTAGAACTGAGAACAATCGTATACAAGACTTTGAAAGTAAGTGGCTATTGGGTCAAGCCTCTTGTTCATTCAACCTCATAGGTCGGAAGGGTTGTCTTCTATCCAGATTCAACCCAATTCTGGGCTCTTACTAACAACTAATCACAATATACAGCACAGCACCAAAACAAGCACACAAGTAGCAGATTCGACCTACTACATCACATGAAATTAAAAGATACAGAACAGTGGAGCATCAGGATCACTCCCAACGAAAGAGAGAATCGATAAAGCTATGTGAGCTACAGCCAGAAGTCTTGCTCACTGAGTCGCTGTGGCTGGTTCTACGACTGGAGGTATACAATGCACCTTGTAATGCAGAGCCTACACAGAGTAAGGAAAGAAGCTATAATTTATCGGTACAAAGAGAATACCCATATGGATTCAATCTTCTAAGCTTATATAGCAATTTGACTCGTAATTGTAAATATTAATTTTAATTATCAGGAGAATATGCAGCTTTTTGGTTGATGTAGGAACTTAATGTCAATTCACATGAAATTACGTCATCTAAATTCATGTAAATTAGACAAACTTGTTGATTTACCATGTAAGCCAATTCTTCCATTTCGGAGGCATTGAAAATTTATGTGAGTTGGCAGTTCCCTCATTTTTACAGAAAAATGTACACCAAACATCCTTTATTTCTGCAATTCAAGGGAATTCTCAATTCCCATATTTTTACTAGGGCAACAAAACAGCTGATTTGGCAATAATAAAAGAAATTATGATTGCCATCGGCTAGCTAAGGCAAGATGTTATATATTCGATATAAGTATCCTTAAATGCAGATACATCAATTAAAAAATGTAAAGAACCACACCAAAATGGATTCACTGACCGCAACCTTACCTTTCCGAAAAAAGTTGAATATGAATTGTCCCATATTAGCTTGTAAGTTCCGGCCATCACAGTACAGAAATTTCCCTAAATACAACACTAGTTAATTTGTAATTTGCAGAGACCAAGCACTACCATAGGTAAAATGACATATACACAGAAAATCACTCACTTGATCAGATTCGCAGCGACGATAAGGCAAGATAAGCTGCAAGATTAAAGCTAAACACTTCAGCCAAATTGTGGCAGAGCCAGAATTTAAGAATGTGGGATCATATTTAGACTCATTCCCACCCATCATTGTTTGTTGTTCAATGGGTTTCTCTTAAGACGGGTATATCTGTCTTACGATTGAAACGGGTCAAATAGCATCCCATGTGGAAAGATAAGACAAATAGTGTGATAGTATCTAGGCATTATGCTCTTGTCTTTAATATCCTAATCTTACCCGTGACGGATATACCAGTCTTAATTAAGAATTTGTGTTGTTAGTTGTTAGTATGGGGTCTTTAAACTGTATTAATGTTAAATGTTAAATTAGCAACATTTGGCAATTAAACCATCATTTATCAAAAAACTTGTGGGGTTCTCAAACTCTCAATACACAATCGCTCATAACTCCATTGTACCTACACCACTGCAGCCAGATAGATAATGTTGACACACACCATCTTCAAATTGAATTATGATTCAGCAAGTTTATGTTAAAGAAAAACTTGTGCAACCACTTACACTATTTTGGCCCGAAGAGTCTGTATACTCTACGCTGAATCCTACATCCTGTAAATGATAAGATGAAGCTCAGTGTGAAGCTCAAATACATAGCACAAGATGATCATGTGACGCTAAGTAGTACAAAACTTCTTATACCCATACTATGTCAGATCTTCTATTGTCATGCCACCTACCCCAGTCAGGTGTTTTAAACATGATCAAAATCTGTTATCATGGCTATATTACTACTAGTTTACACTTTACACAAATCCCTCATAAGTCGATTGAAGCATGATAAAGGCGTTTGATCTGAGACGGCCTTTCCTCAACTGTCTCTTTCAAGGCCTACATTTTAAAATGCTTCCAAGTGGAGTTTCAAAAGAATATTTCATCTAACAAATTGTTCATCTCATGATCATCAATCATCTATAAGGCTCTAATGGGAAATTGACCTCCAGGATACTGTGTTAATTGTCGTTCTATTGGGGGAAAGTCGACACATAGGTTCAAGTTACCTTATCACTATTCTGGGTGAAGAAATATGACATTACTCATCATTCTCATATTGCACTAGCTCTTAATACCATAAAACATCAATGATCAATAAGCTGCTCCTTATGACAACAAGGAAAATTTAGGAGAGAAAAGGACATTACTACGACACTGCTAAAAGTATAACACTAACAAAAAGCATAAAAGGAGCAAGCTAGTATTGCAATTTAATATGACATTACAAAGGACAAGCTCGTACCATTTTCATTTTACTTGGTTCTAGAGCAAAATCCCAGGCAATATAAGAATTTAGAGAATCCACAGACAGCAGCACCTACAGCCAAAATTGTGAAATTAGATCAATATTGCATCAAACCAAGGAAATAATCGGAAAATGAAGCTTGATCTTAGGGGGAAACAGTAAAATGATAGATTTCATCATATGGCTTTCGTCTCCGGAAGAAAAAACGAATAACGATAATAATGTCATAGAAGTTAAAGGCTATAATTGTAAATATCACTTAAGGTATCCACAGACTAATTGTGGTACCCTGCTTGTTCTAAGGCACTAAGAGAGGGGTAAGAAGCACTGAGTGGCCAGCCCACTAGAGTCCTTGATACTGACAACTTTGGAAGAAGATTAGAATAGGATACACAGAAACATATTAAACATAGCATAAAGACAGAGATGACTTGAATGAAGGAGATCAACCAGTAGAGGGCTCAAGCTCCAATATAATCAAGGGGTGACAGATAATTGTCAATGAATCAACAAGGCTTTACAATAAAAGATTGTTCAACTGATTAACCATGCTTACTAGTAACAAGCATACCAATCAAATCAGTACCACATGCAGAGGTGCCTTGCACAAGAAAGATTCTAAGAAGGGATTACAGCGACATAAGGCATACCTCATGAGTTTTCCCAGCAGGAATGCTTATCTCTTTGTAATCATCATTTCTGTTACCGAAATACACAAAACTAGTCTCAAAATTCAATGAAAACAAAGCATCCAATGTTGCTCTTTAAATTATATTACATTCATTTAGATTCGATACATTTATATATGGCACAAGTTTTAAGAAATGGCAAATGGGGAAGAATAAATTTTACTAGTGAATGGAGAAGATAAGTAAAAGCAAGTGGATGGACACTGGACCCACAAATTTTCAGAGGGCATATTTGTCTTTTTCAGGTCAAAATCTATCCAAAAAGGAAAATGTAGTAAATCCACGTGAATGGAAGGGGTGGTCTTGTACATAGTTGACTAACCCTGGTATAAGCAAGAGGAGAGACAAACCGTGATTCTGAAGCACCTACTTCATCTGCTGATATGAAGAAAGGGGAATTTGCGAACACCTCGCTGAGACCAGTAGAGATTTTTATTAAAGGAAATCATCAAAATTGACAGAAAAATACTTATGGAATGAAAGAGATTTACCCCATAAAAGTGATGAACCTCTCAAATTCACAGGTATACGTGTTGGCAGCTCCCTCCAATAAAGTTAGTTGGTCTGCAGTCCTATTACACCCACCACTGTGTTAAGAGGCCTCAAATAATCAAACAGTAACTGGGTCACTATGAGAAGAGATGAAGAAACGGCAAAAATATGCAAGATATGTCAAATAAGAACTCATCACAGGAATAATAAGAGAAAAGGGAAGATGGTGTTACATTTTTTGGGCATCAACACGAGCCCACAGTAAAAATAGGAAAACCCGGATGGTAATCAGCATCTTTGTAAGGCTGTATAATGGCGGTCCATAGCGCTGTCTTTGCTCCTCCATTGGGCTGTGGACAAAATGAACCACTAAAGTAAGGTTGCAAAAGATCCGCCATCATGGTATAAATGACTACTAATGCACAGCACCACACAAATACATAATGGTAAAGGTATTGTTACATCTCAAGGATCAAGAGTCCATTGATGGGAAAAGAGACAAGTGCATCAAGGAAGGAGGCCAGACAAATAAAAGTAGATAGTACAGCAGCAGAGCCAATAGCAATTCATGACGAAGATGAAACGGATTCAGAAAAAGCCCCAAGTCATGAAACCAGAAATTACGACAAGATAGCTTTATCCAAGAACGGGTCTGACTATGAAACACCAGTCTGAAAGGCCTTGCAATCCCATCCAACCACGACACTTATAAACAGCTTTAAAATCTGGGTGCCACAAAATTTATTATGCCTTCTTTCAGACATGTCTGGAAGTACCAGGCTTGCAAATGAAACAAAAAGGGAAGGCGGATTAGTTTATTAAGCACTGCAACCTCAAAAATATCACAGCAAAGACAAGTGCTTTCAGTTAAACACCAATTCAAGAATGTAACACTCTTCGGAAAGTTTGATTCGATTGAATCCCTAATCAATACCTTGACATCTCATTCAAGCAAATGCAAATACTAATTGGATACAAGACATTCATCCTTTCTTGAATCTTTGATTGTACCCTACCAAAAGTACCACACAGCCTCAATACTATCTGTTCTGACCCCTAGTTTAGATAAAGACTGGTAAGAGAGGCTTTATAAAAAAATATAAACTGACAAGAGATTCCAGTAACAAAACCTAACACCAATCATAAATCATAACGTTGTCCAACATAAAAACCACCAACAAATATCAATCCTCTCAATGGACTCTATGAGCCATGATATGCAGAGACAGCATAACTAGTCTAGACTGCCAGCAGCTAACCCCTAAGACCCAGAATATTTTCAACAGGTGTGAGACGGGATTAAAAAACAGAAATCACAATTGCTGAAAGCATACATTGATCCTAGTCACAGTAAACTAACAACCTGTAATGACCAGCAAACAGGGTAATGATGCTTGGTCATGTTTCATGTAGACAGGTGGCCGTAACATCACATTGCAGCCGAGTGATGCAGTTTATTAAGGTCACATCGTCTATGTTTTGAGGCAGTACCGACTGTATCTATGCAATATCAGACAGCGGCTAAGGGAGAAATATTACTTGCTAGTATTACTAATACCAGAGGACGACAAAAAATTACTGCAAAAAAATGTATTCCGAAATACATTCTTCACTTCCTCTTCTTTCCCTGCAGAACATATCAGATGGATATATCATTAGTCATTTGTTGCAAAGTATCCTTTATGAATAATAATTCTGAAAAAGAGACATAATGTCCTAGTGTGTGAAATGGAAACATACAGAGCCAGCAGCATAGTTGTCCATTGTTTGTTGCTTCCTTTTCTTCAGGGAAGTAGGACTTTCAGCTTGCTGACGCGCTGTGCCACGTTTAGAGGGAGTAGCATTCTGCGAGGAGCAGAGGAAGGCAGCTTCAGTAAAATGTAAGTTGAAGGCAGCAAAGACCAATATGAGACAATACTACCTCTACTGGCATTTATTGTCAACCGAGGTAATTTGAACATTAATCTCACCAAATAAGTAGAGATACAATGTAAAAGTGTAATCTGACTACTTTCGTAATATCATTATTTAATATGAAATACAGCAATGTTCTACAAAACCCTTTCAGTAGTTTTTGTAGTAATATAGAAGAGGAAGAAAGAGAAGAAAAGTAAAAGACTTCACAAACCTTGGCAAGCTTCTTCTCTTTGCGTGCTTGCCTCTCCTGTTCATCGTACTCCTGATTCTCTCTCTCAACCAGACGAATGAGTGTATCGCACCTTCTTGCAAGTTCTTGAGTAGTTCGTGATTTAACAAACCAATCAAAACGGAATAAAGGCGAGGTCCGGAAAGCAGCCTTTAACTCATCCCAATTTCCATATCCGAGTTTGTGAACCATACAAATCTGTCCATGTTTTGAAACTAACGCTTGTTAGTCCATACTTTCTGACAATCATATTTTGTCCAACGGGAACAAAAACTACAGATAAAACATCACTCTCCCTTATAAAATAAAGGAAAAAGATTTACAATGAAGCGGTCACATTCTTCATTGTACAGCTTGCCTTTATTCTGACCATACTGGATCTTGAGCTCCAACCACGGATTCTTATAGCGATCCAGCTTCTTTCCGATAGCCTTCATAATTTCATCTTTTCGAGAGATTCTAGCTTCACCTCTCTCAATATTCTTGATGATCCTATCATAGTCTGATGATATTGCAAAATTCTAGAATCAGTATAACAAATATTACAAGCACAATGCACTTAACCACAGCAAACACCAACTCAGCTTGAAAATGCAATTATCATTCAAACTCATGGTGAGTCAAAACTTTGAGGGTTTGTTTGGCTGCAATTTTAGGCGGGAAGGGTAGGGAGGCAGTGCAGGGGTGAAAGAGAGGGAGTTCGAATGGAGCAGTGGAATTTTCCTTCCACATCATTCCTAATACTAGGAGACAACACGGAACTCGCCAATGGGCTTAACTCCGTCAAATCAAACAAGAGAAGTTTTCAACCCTCCCTTTCCCGCCAAATGATTCTTTCCAAATCATTCGAGTGATTTTAATTTGGCTTGTAGGAGGAAAGTTGTTCCAACCATGTCCCTCCTCCCCATTACTCCCCAATCCAAATTGCAAATGAAAAAAGGGAAATCATCTTCCCCCTCTCTGCCTACAAATCCCTCTATACAAACAAGGACTTAGTGACTACACAATTCAAGGCCTACAAAATCGTAAAATGCCTTTTCCAGTCACTAAGGCAACAAGATCTGGCTCTCTACCATAAAGACTTACCATTCAGTTCCATGTATCTTTCCTTGAAAACTTTAGCATAT
>JAGPOY010001920.1:0-15847 GCA_018983105.1 Silene uniflora
GCTGGCTGGTTGCCAGGCCGAGACCCAAGTAGCTCAGTGCTGTGTGACTTGAGGTCAGTGAGCACCGAGGCCGTATGCGTCTCTCGGCCGGCTTGATGTCGAGCCGAGAGAGTCCCTCGGCTGGCTGGTTGCCAGGCCGAGAGGGTCAAGTAGTCCAATGCTGTGTGACACGTGGTTAGTGAGCATTGACTTTGGTTAAGATGCTGACTCGGTCAGCCGGTGCAGAATATGCCCCATCAAAAACAATAAAGCAGAGTAATTGCGGAACTCTTCAGTGCACCGTGAGTAAACTCACAAACGGGACCCCTGAACTGGCGTGATCAATTGCGGAGTGAAGCAGAGTACCAGCCCCCGAGTAACTTCCAGCAGCTAACCCATTGATGAGCAAAGAATAGGTCCTTTCGGTCCACCATTCACCCTAGAGGTCTAATTTAGCTTTCGCTCTAATTAGGTTATTTTATTGTTCGTAGTAAGTCTCTACCTTTTCCAATCTTTCGATCTAGGTCAAGGGTCAACGAATTGGTCAACTAATCGCATGCATTCAACTAGTCGTACCGCAATTAACTACTACGCTTAACAAATCAGACGGAGTAAAATACTAGATCTCTAACCCTAACATATGACTATCATATAATCGTGGCTCCCCTAATTCCTAGCAAAAGATGATTTAACTACGCATAATTGAAATAGAAATAGCAATAACGATTAAATTGATTAAAGCAAACATAATGAATATATGAAAATAATAATCTATTCTAAATAACAATAATAAGAGGGCAAAGGAAAATAAGAACAATAATTGAAGAACGAAGAAAGATTGATTACCGAGTAACTGAAGAAAGTTTACAACTTAGATCCGTAAAATTAAAAGCAAAACAAAGTACGAGAGTTTTCTAGTAAGAGTTTGGTGCCCTAAATAGGTGTGCTGAGTTCCTCTTAAATAATAAGAGTGAATTATTAAACATGAAACAAACGGGCCTAGATAATAAGAAATTAGAAATGTCGGTAAGTGAACAGTAGCAGGCGATCGACCAGAATAATGGTCGATCGAATATTTCTGAGCAAGTCAGTCGATCGACCAACAGTACTGGTCGATCGCCCTAAGAAGCAGTCGATCGAATATAATACCAGTCGATCGACTGGTTCTCGCTGCGTATTTCCTGCAATGCGCACTGAACTTCAAACGGCCGCCATTTCTTCGTTACTTGTCGGAATCAAGCGATTTTTGCGGCGTTGGAAAGCTAAGAGGATAAAGCTTTCACCTCCAACTTGAATCACTTGATTATCTTTTGTAGAACTCAAGTTATGGCTCTTCAAATTAGGCACTAGCGGCGTGAAGCTCATCTTTTGCTCGATAAACTTCCTTACTTCTACGCACATCTCAAAATGGTAGTTTCCAAGCTCCGACTCAACTCATCTCCTAAATGCATGCATAGGGACATGTGTTAAGCTTGATTTTGCTCCTTTCCGGTTCATACCTGCAAATAATACAAGAAACCCAAAGTAGACAATTCATGGGAGAATAGTAGCTTGTCACTACTAAATAAGCATAGAAATGCGTGCAAAATGAATATAATAAATGTATGAAAAAGGCACGTATCACCCATCAACCACCGCATCAGACATCCATTATTGAAATCAAATTTGGTAGTGCATATTCCATGCTGGCTACTTGTCTCAAGTTGGGAAAACCAATGAATCTAGAAACGCAAACCTAATTGTTTAAATCACCCTCATGTAATTTGCAACTAATTAATTTCATACAAAAAAATTGATGCGTAAATTCTGAAGAGCTATCATCTGATTAATATAAGAAATAAGATTCATTAAGTAATTTGGTGAAGATTTGATCAATTTTGAAGAGAAGAGAACAAGAGGGGTTTTTTTTACAAGAAGCGTATGGTACGGAAACATTATGAAAAATAGTGCATGAAAAAGTAATACTGGTCCATGAACGAGCAATGACGTTTCGGAAATGGACATTTGGCTGTTAAATAGTTACAAAACCCGCTCTTATTGTTTCAAACCAAAATGACTCGTCTAAAGGAAGACCAACTCTTCATTTTAAAATCCACTCATTTGCACAAGCATGTCGCCTACTCCATTAAAAAAAAATGAAATAAACTACTCCGTATAAACTATATTGTAGTATGGAGTATGTCATTTTTATATAAGAATTTTTATAATTAAACAAAACCAATACATCAATTCCTCAATGGGAAAATAAAAACAGAGTTATCTCAACCTCAAGTGGTAAAACATCTCTTACTCTAATCTTTAAGTTAAGAGTTTAATTCTTACCCGCAACATAATGCGCTCATCTGACTAAATAAAAAATCTTAATGCATCTTCCAGGTAAGGCTATGGCGCTAAGGTGTAAGCCTCTATTTTCAGTAATTCTAGTCTGAGACTCTGAGTGTTGGTTCCTTTTTCCATTTTCATGCTAGTCGGGTGTTGGTTCCCCTTTCCTTTTTTGGTAAGTTTTGTGTGGTCCAAATTAAAAAAAACATGTGGGGTAGCGTGTTTTGTGTGGTCCAAATTCAATTCCTTAATTTTGATGCCAAAAAAAAAAGGAAACCAACACTCAAACTAGGAGGGAGTATCATTTTCAACCTGATGATTTGTCCCACATCTCGCTTACAGTTGCACCTAGGATTGATTCGGGAATATTTAGAATCGCCTTATCAAATAGACAACTACCTTCATCGATCCAAGAGTGGTACCAAAAGAGCATAGTGCGACCATTTTCAACAGTTACCGAGGTGCCTCTCGCCACTATTTTCGCCTGTGAAGTAATGCCAGCACATACGTTTAACATGTTCGGCTTTGGTTGGAACATGTCAACATCAAAACGCCCATTACAGTATTTGCTGCGAAGAACTCTTGCCCATAAACTGCGTGGTTCAGAGAGAACTCGCCACCCAAGCTTGGTAAAGAAAGCTGCGTTAGATTGGCGAGAAGACTGTAGACCGAGACTACCTTGGCTCTTGGGTTTCTGAATTGTTTCCCAAGAAATTAAATGTATTTTTCTTTTTTGCTTCATCTCCACCCCATCAAAACCTTCGGGTTTTCCTATCCAGGGAATCACAAATGGTTCTTGGTATCTTTGCCGTTTGCCAACCAGCGAGTTAATGTGTGGATGTTATTTAGTTATGCTACATGACAATTAAGAAAGACTCGTCATTTTAATGTTATTAGAGTTTTTGTCAAACACAACCTTCAATTTTTTTTTTTCAAACACCTTTTAAAAAAAAAGTTCGTGAAACACAACCTTTAATAATTTTTTTTTGTTTATCAAACACAATATTTTGGCTGGAGGACTCAGCATTTTGGCTAGAGTTTGACCATTTGCAATGGGGGGACTTTTAGTCAATGTTTGAGATAGCAAACGAGGTCGGTTTGATGTGTTCTTGGACTCGTTGGAAATGTGGGAGTACAAGTTTTCCAGAGGTTGTCAACACGATGGTCAAAGGTGGCCTTTGTGGGGTCGCTTGGTGTGTAAAGTAAGGTCGCTGAAAGAGGGTTGCTCTTACAGCGAGTGGTAAGGGGTTTTTTCATGTGTCTTTTAATGGGGTTATGATGTTTTATTTGGTGTGAAATTTAGTATGTAAGTAGAGAGGAGTGTAAGGTAGGTCGTAGTTGTGGTGGTTGTTGTTTGCAACTGGGTGTTCGAAGGGAGTGAATTGGAGGTAAAAACATATCAAAAGAAAATCAAAGTATGATTTTCTAGTGGATCAAATCATTCACCTCGAACCCCCACTTGCAACCAAATAAACAGGAAATAACAAATGACCTGTCATTATCTATCCATATGAATAATATTAACCCCTCGCAAGTTTGTAACGTATATGTTGTTACAAGCAAGTGTTTAAAAAAGGGTGATGCTCATTCATGTACGTGATTTACTCAATCATGTACATAAATGACCATATTACCCTTCCCATTTTAACTTCTTTCTTCAATTTACTCAACTCTTCCTCCACTTTTTAACCACCACCACCACCACACAACCACCTCGCCACCCTCACGACCTCACCCACTGCCCCCTCCCCTGCGTCCGTCATCCCCACTCCACCACCTCAAATCCCCGCCCCCTTACACAATACGACCACCACCTCAGACGGCCCACACCTTGCACACGCCTGACCTTCTCAGGCCCTTGTTTCTCCTTGAACGCCAGCCTGCCAACGACGCTCCATGGACCAGGCGACCACCCCCTTAGCCACCATCAGCCTCATCCCCTGCCGCCGCAGTCAATCAGCCACCCCTTTCCCATCAACCTTAATTTTCATAAACCCTAATTTTATTTTCCCTAATTTAATTTAGGTATATCTAATTTGATACAAACAAATTATTGTGTAACTAGAAGTTAAAATTAGGAATTACTACTTGATTAATATGAGAAATAAGATTTGTGTTTGATTAATTTGATGATATTTGGTTAATTTTTCAGAGGGAAAGAGAGAAAGAATTTGGTTTTCTTAATTAAGGGCAAGACATGGAAAATTTATCGAAAAAAAGTACATGAAATAAGTAAAATTTGTACAGGAATAATCAACTACGTTAAAAAATGGAAGCAAGAAGCCGTCAAGAACAATAAACCACATTGATACAACAATTACTCACAAAAGAAAAGGGTCATGTTTGGGCAGACAATAAGCAAAGCCTTGAACATTATTCCTCGAAAACTCTTCCCTTTCTTCAAAATCACTACCTTCCATCTTTCTCCTCACTCATCTTACTCTCCCATGGCGGCGTCCTCCCCTTCCCTCAAAAGGGTTTATCCCTTCTCCACCATTTCTCCCACCAACGCGCCACTCAAGCGCGTCGGCACTCACAATGGCAGCTTTCACTGTGATGAAGCCCTTGGCTGCTTCATGATTCTCCTTACTGACAAGTTTTCTGATGCCCAAATCATTCGAACCCGCGACCCCCAGGTTTCCACCCTTCTTTGTCGGTTTTCACTTTTAATTTCTTAGCAGTGGCGGAACCAGGATTTAAAGTTAGGGCTTTCAAACATAGAAGATTGATTGCTTTGATTTATGTTGTGCAGGTTTTGGAGAGTTTGGATGCAGTATTAGATGTAGGAGGAGTGTATGATCCGAGTAGAGATAGATATGATCATCATCAAAAGGGTTTTGGGGAGGTTTTTGGCCATGGCTTTGTTACTAAGCTCAGTAGTGCAGGTCTTGTCTATAAGGTATCAACTTTTCATTTTTTACATTTTTTGGCTGCTTTTAATATAATTTCACTGCCCAATTAGGTTTGTTTTGATTTTCTTATTAAATTTCGGAAAAATGTTAAGTTGGCAAGGTATAAAGTTTCGAACTTTCAGCTGTTTGGTGTCTTAATTTTCGTTGTATTCCTACGCGAGTTTTGTAATGAACTAGATTATGTTTACCTAGTGCTCCCTTTGTCTCAGTTAAGGTATTTGTTTGCCTAAATTTATTCTTTGTGAGGAGTATTTTTATTAAAGGCAAACAAATGATTGGGACGGAGGGAGTATGATTTATGTGTTAGGACTTCGTAAATTATATACTCCATGCTTGTACAGAAAAAGAAACAGGAAACAGCTGAGAAGCATATTCGAATATATGGGTTGTTCTATAGGAGGCTTTTGTGAAGAATGTCAGTGGTTTGAGTTATTTATGTACAATTGTGTCATTGTGTCTGATGCTATTTGAAAACATTCAGTGTTTGTTATAAGCACAAGGGCGAGTTTGTGTACATTTGAGCCCTCTATCCAACAATCTGTCGTAAGGCGCTGGTTTAATGTTGTTTGTTTGTGATGTATGACCTTAATGAATTGTTATTGGAATTGTTTTGTGTAGCATTTTGGAATGGAGATAATTGCCAAGGAGTTGAAGTTGGAATTAACTCACCCTGATGTGTTTCGGCTGTTTATTTCAGTCTACAGGAACTTCATGGAGGTTCGCTCTTTTTCCTTTGTTACTGGAGTTGCTTATTCCTGTACTTCATGGCTAGCTAATTCTTACTGTGATTGACCTTATTTTATTTATCTTAGACCGTGACAGACAAAAACCGGGAAGTTTTGGGGACTGGAGCCAATGATACTTTGCTTATTCGCTCCTTTTCATACTGAATAGATTGGTTTCTTGTTACTACGTATTTGTTAATTGATTCAAATGTGAATTTTTGATATGTAAGAAGGTTGGATATGATAATTGGTTACTAACACCCTGAGTTGTTATCTAGAGCAGCAAAGATGTTTCTCTATTTGCATTTCCTTCTGTCTATCTCCTGCAGAATCTTGTTTACTGCAGAATTTGTCACATTTTTCGACCAGTTGTCGATTTTGGTATAGCAAAGTGACTCATCATAGTCACTAAGTAGCTATGCTTCTTGCATTTTGAAGTAGTAGAATCCTAGAATGTCAGTGCATTTTACAGCCAATGTTCTTATGAGTCACTCGGAAATAGCCTTTTTCTGTTTATAACACAGGTGTAAGGCTGTGAACAACTGAACATATAATCCTCCTTACCTTGTCACGAGTTGGAGCCACTGATGTAGTGGGTTATGTTGAAGTTAGTTATTCAAACAGTTTTGAAGCTTACTTATCGACGACCGGCATAGCTTAGTAGCTAAACGGGAAAACCTGTACAAATCGTAACTGCTACCTTGTTCTTCACAGGCCATTGATGCTATTGACAATGGAATCAATCAGTATGATACTGACAAGCCACCAAGGTATATCAACAACACGTCTTTGTCCTCAAGGGTTGGGAGACTGAATTTGGACTGGACAGATCCCGATCAGTCAGCTGAGAAGGAGAATGAAGCATTTGAGAAAGCAATGAGTCTTGCTGGTGATGAGTTTTTGGATGTGAGTTCCTTACTATGTCATTCACCTCCTTTTTAATTTATTGGTGCCTATACTTGTATTTTCTTTCTTACATAAATGTTGAAAATCTATGTCGTCACTTATATAATGTTTACTTTTAACACGTGACATCCTTGTTGCTTGGTTGCAGAATGTCCGGAGTCTTGCAAAATCATGGTTGCCAGCCCGATCAATTGTGGTGGAATCTCTCTTAGCAA
The DNA here is from genome assembly GCA_018983105.1 of Silene uniflora. Lineage (NCBI taxonomy): Eukaryota > Viridiplantae > Streptophyta > Magnoliopsida > Caryophyllales > Caryophyllaceae > Silene > Silene uniflora. The sequence goes on from JAGPOY010001920.1 coordinate 7,060, forward strand.
GAAAAGATATTGATCCTAGTGGAGAGATTATGGTGTTAAATAGATTTTGCCCTGTAAGTTTGCCAAAATCTTCACTTGAATCACCCTTCTCCTTCATAATGCATCCTATCAGAAAGATTATGTTGTTAAATCTTTCTTCTAGAACCAATGAGCCTTCTCTTATTATCTCGCCTGTCAATTTGCTTGCATTTCTTCTTCTTGTATATAAAAAGGGTTTGTCGTGGCGTAGTCAATGATTTTTTAGAAACTCAGGAATGATTTTCAGGAGCCCCCATGAGACAGAGTGCCTTTGAGGCTTAAATGGATTCTCCCTATGTAGGTCTTTGAAATTAATAGCAGCCGTGGCCCGTGGGTTATCATTTTATCAATGCTTTTGTAGTGATATAGTGGTCTTTATATTAATACCAGTAGTGTGTTATCATAAATGTTTTTCACGTCCAGTTAGCTTAGTGGGATTATCAATGGGCCGTTTTTTTCCAAGTATATTTGTTGTCCTTTTGGGAAATTCAGCTTGGGGGAGGGGGAAGTTGCACCAAGTAAAGTGAGAAAGGATGTTCAAGTTTAACTTTACTTGTCTTAAAGTACCCACGTCTCTCCGACTCGACTGTAAGTACTGGAGAGACGGACATGGCTCCCTGAACCAGTTTCATGTTTTTGCCTGAAATGAAGTGTCGTGTTGGAATGTCAAACATGGGACATGCAACCAAAGAGAAGTGTTTGGACTTTGGAGTAACATAGGAATTACGTCCAAAATATCTAGTACTTATGAATATTCTAAATGTCTAATCATGGGAATTTTCTTGTAGACTTTGTTACTGTGTGTTTCTCTTTTCCTACCCTTTCACAAATTAGTTTATTTTTATCGGGGAATCCCAATTGAGATGATATTCTTCCTTGCAGTGGAAACTCCATCTTTTTGAGCTTGAGGAGGAGATGAAGAGTGATCCTCTCGTCAAATATGTGGTTTATCAGGTATGTTGACAATTGGTCAAGGAACTTCAGAATTATGCCCATATTAGTGGACTGGACAAAGCGAATGACCTGTCCCAAATGTGATAATGACAGCTGATGTAGACTCGAACACAAATTGACTTGACGCAACCCAGCTCATAAACGACCCAACCCGACCCACAATTATCTGACCCGTACAACTCGTTTGACAAGCCTGCCATTAGTCAATCAGCTGTCTTTTGCTTGATGAGAGAGCTGAGTTCTGTAACATTCAGTATGCCTTGATTGAACATCATATTGTTTGGCAGGATGAGAGGAGCAAACACTGGAGAGTGCAGGCAGTGGCAGTTTCGCCTGATAGCTTTGAGAGCAGAAAGCCTCTTCCAGAACAATGGAGAGGGCTGAGAGACGATGATTTATCGGAAAAGTCGGGCATTCCGGGTGGTGTTTTTGTGCACATGAGCGGTTTTATTGGCGGGAATGTTTCTTACGATGGTGCTCTAGCCATGGCTAAAGCTGCTCTGAAGTTATGAGATTTAGTTTAGCAATTTTGGTCGATTTCCTTGGAAGATAATATTAAAACTTGTGATGCCCATGATGAAACTTGCAATGCCCATGTTTAGTTTGCTGGGATTGGAATTAAAGAGTTGCTAAGTATGCAATAAAACATGGTGTGTTCCTACGTAGGGATATATAGTTGTACTGGGGGAGTGGGGTGGGTTTCTTATTTTATTTTTGATTAAAACTAAATCCATTAATCATAATATACAAGTTATGTACTACAAGAGACATGTAAATCAATCAAACACAAATTGTAAAAGTTGAACCAAATAAATTCCTTAAACAAAGGTCACTAGGTGAAAAAAAGGCTTTTGTATGCTATTTATTAGACTTGGCAAAATAAACCTGAACGCGAAAAACCGATCGATAACATCTGAATTGATAACTGAAGTAAACCAGAACTGAAAAACCGTTCTATAACTTTTCAATTGATATCAGATCCAACACTCGATATGAGTAACTTGAATAGTACCTGTAACCTGACTCAATCCGAATCGAACCAAAGTTACCGACTTCAATAATAACCGAATGTCCTAAATATATCCAAACTGATAGCAACTGAATCGATATACCTAAATTATAAATAATCATTCTTATAAAAACACTCATATTTTAGGCGTTTTTTCATTAATTCTTAATTTATTAATGCTATTACTAGTATAGTTCCCGTGCAAATGCACGGCTTTTTTAGAGGAGGATATTAGAGTTTATAACAATTAATTTACGGTAATTTAATTCCTTTTGAAATTTAATGAGAAACTGTACTATCGTTGTGTCCATATTATGAGTTGGAATATAGAAAGTTCAATAATTTTACCTCGAAAAAGATTTATGTATGTATTTTGCAAATACTATTTTGTCAATATTATTTTTAAAGAGAATCATATTATCTCGTTACATATTTACATCCATTAAAAACATAAATAATTAATTATTTAACTGATGATCTTTTGAGTACAATCAGATAAGATATATGTATTAAGGTAAAGATTTATAATATGGAAATGATTTTATTTATTTATGGCATGTAAATATAGAGAGGATAATCATGGGATTAATTAATGAAAGTTGAGACTTCTATTAGAAGGTGAATAATTAGGGGTGGAATTTGAGCGGGAAAAATTAGAGTTTTGTTATTCTTTTAGTATATAGGGGATGTATTATTATATCAAGAGTTTTTTGCATATTACCACCTATTGAGTCCATTTTTGCTAATAACCACCTAATTTTTTGTTTTTTACCACCTACCTTGTATTATGTTGACGGGTTTTCTTATTTACCGTCTCGGGTACGTATTATCGACTCTCACTTATTTACAATGACCAAACTACCCTTACCAAATATTACTCCCTCCCATCCAGACCTAAGGTAACAGTTGCTTTTTGGCACTATTCATGGTCGTAGAGAATCTTTGATATTATTCTTAATCTATAAGACAAAATATAGTCATGTGAGATCTTGTTTGATTTATCGTCATGAATGCTATAAGAATATCAAATTTTTATAATTTTTAATAATGTGTAACTAAAGATATTCACGTTGCAAAACGTGCCTCGACAAGTGTGATAAAGCAAGTGTTACCTTTAGTCTGGATGAGAGGGAGTATAACACAATTTACCCTTATATTTCACTCAGACTACTGTAACACAATTATTCCCTCAAAATTGAATCCATCGTTATCTTAGAACCCTAGAAATTGGGCATTTTTTTTCACATCCAAGCAACAAGGTAATTTGTGACGATCGCATCCAAGCAACACTATATAGAAGGTAAGAGGTTAATGAACAGGTATTTGATGGACATGGTGGACATGCTGCTGCACAATTCGTTCGTGACCACCTTTCAAAAGTCATATTTGAAGATGCCGAATTCCCATCAGAGCCGGAGAAAGTAGTCATAAGGTCATTTATGGAGATTGATGCTACACTGTTAATACTCTTGCATAGATGAAGAATTTGCCTTAAGTTTCCCAGAAAAATGATAGATAAACTTCAATTAGATTTGGTGTTGGATTTGTGTATGATTGTAGTGTATATGAGGGAAAGGGTGAGTTGTATTATAATACGGAGTATTTGGTAAGGGTAATTTGGTCATTGTAAATAATAGAGAGTCGATAAAACGTGCCCGAGACGATAAATAAGAAAACCCGTCAACATAATACAAAGTAGGTGGTAAAAAGCAAAAATTTAGGTGGTTATTGGCAAAAATGGACTCAATAGGTGGTAATTTGCAAAATTTAGGACTCAATAGGTGGTAATTAGCAAAAAACTCTTATATCAAATTGAAAAGTAGGTACAATTGAATTGATATTGATCCGACCCGAATCGAATCGCACCCGACTCGAAATAACACAAACCAATTAAAGTGGATAACCGAAATAAACTCGATCGAAATCGAATTGAACTGGTTTAATCCGATCTGAAACCGAACAGAAAGACCCGTTTACCAGGTCTACAATATAGTATTTAAAACACTGTTGTTTCCTGTTACAATCATCCGTAAGTAGACTTGGTAAACGAGTCAATCGGGTTCGGGTTTGGGTTCGAATTTGGTCAGTTTCGAGCTTGCAAGAATTCGGGTCAGGTCAGCCCATTTTGGGCTCAAGTATTTTCTGGTCAACAATTATCAAGTTATTTATAGATAATAATTAGTGTGCAATAATAAACATTTGGTTGAGTCAACTATTGTCAAGCTATTTACGGAATTGGAGGGAGAGAAACACTTAAGCTTGAAGCCCTACTTCAAGACGTTTGAGTGGATATGTTTAGGCCCTTTAAGATCCTTAATGGCTCTTATGCCAAATGTTGGATTTTAGGATAGTTTATAAGAGCATGTGCATTTATGGGGTGCCCCAAATCTTCATTCTCTTTTTCACATCATTTTCCCTAACTATTTAATCTACGCTTCCCATTTCACAATTGCTCCCTGCATCAATAGGGCTCCCCAAAGTCATTTTTTTTATCTTTTCATGGCCCACCATAATTTTTCGACTACAATATTCGACGATTAAAATACGTAACTCATTAAATAACTAAATACATAATTACTGACTCGATAATTAAAATGTGTATTTTTGTTTGCGTAATTACTATTTAATTCCAGTAACTCATTAAATAATTACCCCGTTAAAATAGAATTCAAGCATTAAACCTAATTAAAATTACAAATAAAATCTAATATCCTAAAATTAAAATCACACATAATGAAAATTCTTTCAATTATCATACATTCCACCACTATGTTGCCAAATATATTGCACCAAGTCTCTCTGCAATGCGTTATGAGAATCTCTGTCCCATGCCTCAGTTCTTCTTTGCATATACTGTTGTAAACTCAAATTATTATACCGGCCCGGTTGGACAGTGAATGGCCGAGTCGCACCCCTGCTCGATGTTTCACCAAGACCTTGAATATTTTCTTCTTCGAATTCTGTTACATCCTGGTAATTTTGGTATGTATCTCGTTCATCCTCCACAATCATATTATGAAGAATAATACATGTCAACATTAACTCCCACAAGAAGCCCTCATTCAAAACACGAGCTGACCTTTGTATTATTGCAAAGCGTGCTTGTAAAACACCAAATGCACGTTTGACGTCTTTTCTAGCCGACTCTTGACGTTTTGTGAATAACTCATCCTCTTGTGATAGTGGGAGTCGAATTGCGGGGATGAATATTGCCCATTTAGGATATATACCATCCGTGAGGTAATATCCCTTGTTATATGTATGCCCATTCACGTCATATGTAACTTCTTGAGTTGTACCTTGATAAATATCATTAAACACCGGAGACCGATGCAAGACATTGATGTCGTTACAAGTTCCAGGTGTTCCAAAAAACGCATGCCATATCCATAAATCACCTGATGCAACAGCCTCTAAGATTACCGTTGCAGATTTATTTCTTCCTTGGTAAAGCCCCTTCCATGCCTGTGGACAATTTTTCCATTCCCAGTGCATGCAATCAATACTGCCCATCATGCCTGGAAAACCTCGCCTTTCACCGTCACGAAGGAGGCGTTGTAAATCATTCACTATTGGCCTCCTTAGATATTGCTCAGTGAATGCTTTTCTAACACCACGTACTAAGTGTTTTAGACACTTCCGCGTTGTAGATCCAACAATTTTGAGGTACTCGTCAGCTGAATCGGCCGATGGCCCATACGCTAGCATCCTCAATGCCACAGTGTATTTATGGATAGCGATGACACCTAGCTTCGCGGTGGCATCGAGTCCTTGTTGGAAATAAGACTCTTGGGCAGCAACTCCTTCCACGATTCGAAGGAATAGAGATCGATGCATACAAAATCTACGCCTAAACATAGCTTCAGGATATAATGGACGATCAACGAAGTAGTCATTCATTAATATCTCACATGCACCACCATGATCTCGTTCAATATACCGTCTCTTTTTTGCCTCAACAGGAGGCCCTCCATAGTTAGCATCAACCAGTGGAGCAACTGTAACACCCCGAAATTTTAACAATTCTTTGCAATTTCGATCGATTTTACGTTATATTCTAATGGATTTTTGGAACTTCCAGACCCCTTTCCGCGGAATGGACAAAAATTTAACATTTTTATTTTTCAAAAAATCATCTTATTTTGACCCTCTCCTAAATTAAAACATGTCATTTTTAACTAATTATTTCAGTCTTAAAATTTTTCAGCTCAACTTAAGACGAGCATAATTCTTTTACTATCTAGATTACAATCGTGCACATTTCTAACTCAATATTATTACGACTATAATAAGTCGATCCAAGTTCAAAAATAATATGTTTCGTATTAAACTATATCGTCAAGATATTATTTTAAAACGTAACTCTTGTCCAAGTATTTTTTTTATTTAACGGTAGATAATACGTAAATTTTTATGTATGTTGCTTAAGTAATCTATGTATAATAAGTTTTAACATCGTCTATTAATCTGAGTTCAATTATAATTGTTGTTGTTGTTGTTATTAATGTGATAAGGGTAATGTATGTGAAACCGTTTATATGAAATCCGAAGCCGAACTTAGTTGTTAAGTGAGACCTGTAATTGTAAATTTTTACCATCCTAAAGTTTATAAAATAAAAATTCATATTTATTGTATTTCGTCTGAAATTTCCAGTTATTTTAAAATTCTATATAATATATTTAATCCGTCTCAAAACCGCTATTTTAAAACACGTTTTATTAAAACCGAGTCAAAAACCCGACGCAAATTTCCGATTGGATAACGACCCACCATGAGGCATAAGACACTTGGCATTATGCATGTTCTATAATGCATGCATTAGACAAGTGTAGTAATTAGTCTTCCCACCAATTAAAACACATGCATTTACACTCTCCATCATTACTCCATTTAGTCAAAATTGATCAAAAACTTCCCCATTTCTCTCCTCCTCACCGTGAAAGCTTCCCCCATACAAAAAAAAAAAATCTCTTCAATGTCCATTAATAGATGAAGTAATTACACATTTAACTCCATCAAACTCATTTATATATCTTATTAAAGTAATTATATTCTACCACTTTCAAACTAATTTTATTAAGATAATCTTAAATATATTTTTACGGGTGATCAAAGATTTTCATCTTCTTGTATTTGTGACGGTAATGGCCGAAGAAGAAGAAGGGAAAGAGGAAGGTGGTGATGATATTTTGGACACTCAAGAACGAGAATATAATGATTTGCATTAGTTAATGTAAGTGAATGATGACTAACCCTTGAAAATATTATTTGCGAAAATAATATTTTCATTGTATTGTTTGAAATTATTGCATGCATGTTATGTTGGGTGAATGTTTGATTTTATTATAAAGAAGGATTTTTACAAGCAAATTTTTTTTTATGTAAGAATGTGAATATTATGTTGCATGTTAGTTTTATGAGCTTAAATATCTTTGTTTTGTTGAATATGGTTGTAGTAGGATGAATTATTAGACTAGTAACTTAAAAGTAATTTATTTTGCACTAAATGTAGTTTATTTAAAGTATTGATTATGGATCTTTGCATGCATGTTAAAAATAATAATGGACCAGATTATTAACTTAAATATAATGGTGTTTTTGAGTTGGCAAAAATTCATTTTGAGTTTATTAGAGTTAGATCCACTTATAATGGTTTAATACCACTTAAAATCTTTAGTTTTGGAGTAATAAAAATTAAAATGAGGGAAAATTATGAGGATAAAATTTGGGATCAAAATAATGTTGTTAGTATTCTGGAAAATTAATTATGGGTCGAAAATTTTTAAACGTTTGGTCAAAACCGAATTTCAATCTTTAAAACCGATTTTCGGGTCATAAATGTTTCACTAAAATTTAATTTCTGGAGTTTTTGGTCATGATTTATTCTGGAATTTTACACACTTTTCAAATATAATATGATAAGCCTATATATTGAGAAAAAGGAACATACATCGGATGTAGTACCTCCAACTTTTATGTTTCTGAGCATATAAGCATTTTTTTCGAGCTTATTCCCCCAACCTTTATTTGTTTTTGAGCATATGTGTATTTTTTTTGAGCATATTAAAATTTATAAGTTAGATTTTAATGCTTCTAAAACAAAACTCAAAAACTTTATTATAATGCTCAGAAACTTTATAATTGGAGGTAATACATCGGATGTACCATCCACTTACTGATATATATCAAAAATTAGCTTTATAGGAGTTATATAACTTCAAAATGTATTTATCATTGAAAACCGAACCCGAAATTTGAAAACCGACTTAGAAAATGTATTTTCGAACAAAACCTGGTTTTGAGACTATTTATACAGTAGGGAAACTCCACAAAAAGTTTCATAAAAGTTTGGTAAGATTTGGTGGTCATTTGGGGTTTATTTCTCAAAATAGTAATTAAAACCGTCTTAAACAAAGTTAAAAATAAAAAAACGGTAAAATACTTACTAAAATAAGCTCTCTTTCTGTTTTGGGACTTCAAATAATATAAATAAGTTAATGTTTAAGTGGTGCTCAAAATTTCTAAACTTAACTATAATTTTAGTAATTAATAAAATAAAAACCGTATTGATTATTACGAGTTTAAAATCAACCCTTTATCAAGATGGTCAAGTTTAGCTAACTAAGGTCAAATGGACCTATGACTCACCAGGCCTAATGGTTAACTTTAGTGTCCAAATCTGTAGGGACAAATATCGACTTTAGAAAATAGTAATGATAAGGCTTTAGTCGTGTGGCCTATATCAAAGTAAACCTAACAATGCAACTAACTAATAGCTAGCAGTAAGTCAGGGTCGAATCCACAAG